>JAVFBZ010172364.1:0-16279 GCA_032466195.1 Katharina tunicata | reverse complement strand
TTTTTGACCCTCACCTTTGCCAAAAATTTCAACTGGAAACAATCCTAGCTTGGGGCATGATATATTTTTTCTCGTGCCATCAATGTAAAATTATCTACATGCCCCCAAAAATTGTCGTTCATTTATAATGACCTTGTCATTTATAAAATAAATGACCGTATCACATACATCTGTGTTCTTGTTTCTCATTTCTGTCAAACTGAGCTCGTCTTTGATCAATATTTTATGGACTCTCTAACATGCAACCATAGCAACATCTTACCATGTGCTCCGGTGATATTCGGTTGCAGTCCATTCCCCTGAATGCAGCTGGTGGACCTGGACGCATTTTTTTTGCTTAAAAGACCCACCCTGCACTCCCTCAATTATAGTGTTGTTGTTCCTCTTTCCCCGTTTTTGACCCTCACCTTTGCCAAACATTTCAACTGGAAACGATCCTAGCTTGGGGCATGATATATTTTTTCTCGTGCCATCCATGTAAAATTCTCTACATGCCCCCCAAAATTGTCGTTCATTTATAATGACCTTGTCATTTATAAAATAAATGACCTTATCACATACATCTGTGTTCGTGTTTCTCATTTCTGTCAAACTGAGCTCGTCTTTGATCAATATTTTATGGACTCTCTAACATAAAATGATTCACACATTAGCTTGTGTAGCTTGATATTTGGTTGTCATACTCAAAGGTGTTTATATGACAATGTAGGAAACGTCTGGTGGAAAATCAAGAGTAAACCTGGTTACCAAAAACTCACCCTATTCTCGGTAACTACCCTCACATACGGAGAACATGCGACGGTACACTTTGGTTAAACAAAAATTGGATTCGCAAAATATATGTGTTATAAACTAACCATACTCGGTGTCATACAGAATTGAGACGGATTTCCAGCCAAGACCAAGGATTACGCCAGTGAGGAATTCCACATCTGTCCGGTGATTGGAGCATTCGTCCAAGACAAACCTGTTCGTTTCCCTATCGGTGATTGGTGCGGTCTGTTTAACGTGTATATCCCACAGCCAATCGCTGGGTTTGAATGTTGACAGGGGTTTAAAGTCAAAACTGTTTTCATTCACATACTCTTGGCGATAGTAAAGATCGATTGTTTTCACTCGCCGAACTATGATGTCATATCTCCACATATCACTGCCTGAAATAAAATATGAGAACCAACGTTTGTCAAGGCGAGAAAAAAAAAGTCTGTAGTTAGTATTTATTGCTGCGTGCAAAACACATACGCTGACAATGATCATGTTACTTGTTAGATGGCTTACCTTATCACGAATGTAAATTTTAATTGTTGTCATTCAAAAGTGCAATGCATGACGAGAAACTTATTGAAACGACTTACGCCAATCGTCATCAAGAGGACAAGACCACTCGAGGGGTAGTTTACGTCAACCAATAATTTGCATGAAGTTTCCACGGATTCAATGTCTGTATGTTTTAAATATCTGCTAATATCAATTGGTTTTCGTGCACAATTGTTTCTTCTATTTATATATTCCTTTGTTTTGTCGTGACTCTGCTTGGCTGCCGTTTTGTTTGTAGCATAATATTTGAAAGTAATCCTTTTTCCAAACATAAGTCTAAAATTCATCTTAAATTTGTCATTTCTGAAGACAAATATTGTAGAACTACGAATAAGCACAACTTTGTTTACTAACCTTGTTGATAGAATGTTGACATGTTATATGTGTGAGAATTGATAATATTAATGTTGATATTAACTCTCTCCCCAAGCCAACCAATCACGCACTGCCTTATCATCGACCCTTCTCCGCTAGAAATAATGATACCTACAATAAAATATGTCACCCATTCGGTTACACGATCTTTACTAGAGCACATAACACCACAATACAGCAGTCATAGGGTAAATACTCCCCTCTGAGGAAATCGGTATGTTGGTTTGATGTAGAAATTTAAACTCATTCAGTACGGAGTAAAACGTAATTTCAAAAACAAACCTTTGATCCAAAGGTTATAGGGTCAAATAAGTGCAACTAGGAAATACAGCTTAAGACATGGATTCTAGAAAAACATAATCGTACCAGTTCATCGATTGCTATAAGATGAAAGCAGATGGGGCCTTTCTCATCATAGGAACGTATAGTACCATTTGCAGAAAGAGTAGGCCCTACATTAATGTGAATTTGTTATCCACAATTTATTGACAAAAGAAGCAATTCCACTTTACAAATGAGCAAACACGTACTTGAACGTTCCCATACAATTTACAATTAACATGCATGCAAACCCCAAAGTGTCACTCAAATTATTATTGAATTTTGATTTGAGTGTCCAGGAGACAATTTCTGAATGGTTTGAAATGCTAAGTTGCTATCAAGGCCTACAGCAATTTCAACACCTAGCGTTCGTGGATTAACAGGTCTCAATAGTTTCCAGAGCTAAATAGGCACAATACTATTATTAATAATAATTTAGATTTGCGTTCTTTCTTCATTGAACAAGCATTGATTTTCAACTCCTGCGTGATTTTGATAGTTTTAAGAAGTTGCTTGGTTGAGCAGGTGGTAAGAGTTGTTTAACAACACGCAATAAGTATGGTCATCTGTATCTGTTTTTTGTTCAGGTTTTTTTTTTAATTTACTCCATATTTTGGATAGATTAAATCTTAATCCACCATTTTTGCCTACTTGACACCCCTCTAAAACCATCGATTCTCCCTGTTCAAAATAATGGTGGATTAAATTTAATATTTCCAACATATGGAGTAAATTACTAAATTGCAAATTACTAAAAAAAACTGTTAAGAAACAACTCTAATGAAAGTATATAAATGATTGCATGCTTGTATGTATGTAGGGTGCACGCCTTTTAATACTTCAAATGCACCACACATTCTCATGTGTTAGCTTGGGTGCATGTATCATGTTTCCCTATGTGAGTACAGCTCACCCTATTGTGTTTGGCCATATGTATGTATTGGCTATGCTATTTGTTCTTGTAACTCAGTTGAAGGTAACAGGTTGTTACCGTAACGTCAGTATATATAAATATTTTATAATTGATCCAGATGACCAGAATTATTGTGTGTTATTTTTCTTTCCCTAGATGTTTGATTGATTATGGATTCTTATAAAAGTTGTTAGTTAATATAGGTATCATATAAATGGCGGACCGTTGATGGCCGAGCAAGTCATTTGGCCTAACAATTCTTAGCAGTTGCGACTTTCTACAGGTTTTAGAAGTGGGTCAGAGAAATGGAGTATCGCCACATGTGTTAAAAGTTGAAGCTTTCATAAGCCTTTGGTCGAAATATAACATCTACAGAAGCAAAAGTACAATACGGTAGTAATAAAATTAACAGAATTTATATCTGTAAATTAAGAATAAATATATATTTTAAAATATCTACTTAAAAAGTTCAACAATATAAATAACTTACCTATGTGAACGTTGGTTATCTGACAGTTTAAGATCATTGGCACGATGAGAAGAATGACCCAATCCACCATCGAGAGCAGTTTGAAGGACATGGTCAAATGATCTCTCCGTCTTCAGTCTTAATCGTATACAAGCCCTCAGGGAATTATCGACTATCGTTATATGATAAGCCCTGGACTTATATTATTGCTAGCTGCAAATATATGACCAGATAATAAGCCATAAACAAACAAGATAATGATTAAGAAATAAAGATCATGTAGCGCTATATCCGACTATAAAATATAATTGAGCCAAATGTGATATTAACGTGCAACTATCAAAAGACATGTTACATGGAGTTATTGGGAAATTAAGATGAAACGAGAGGCCCGAGGGACTATCTAAAATCATCATATGATGTGTGTTTATTTTATGATGTCTCTTTAAGTAGAGGAAGGCAAACTCCATGATAATTAGTGTAAATCATAGCTGTAATTAGTCCTATTCGACTGCTTAGTTTTCTAAATTAGGAAGAATTATTTTCTCAATCTAAACATAAAATATGACCTTAGTTTCTCACTCTTTGTTATTTTATATTTTTAAAATCCCAATCATCGATGCCTTTATAACATAAATGTGATCCTGGTGAACCTTAATTTTCCGTGCTTTGAAATATGTGATTGTATAATAATAAGATTCACACAGATATTCATTGGCGTAATTTCTCCAATAAATAATTGTACACCATAAAGATACTATTATAAGCTATATTAGTGGACCTTCTGATTTCTGCCAGTATAGACGTATAGCTTACAAATTGAATTTTTTTAATAAAGAAATACATTTTACTAATAATTCCTGGCCTTACTATGACAAATCATATTTAATCATTACACCAATAACTTTAGTGAAGAAAGCTGTTTTGATAAAACAATGATTTGCTTAAATATATGTTATCTCGCTAAACGCTTGAAGGCCAGAGTAAAGCATATCCAAAGAGATTCATATGCTTGGTGAAAAGTAATGATATACAAATGTTCATTTAAGCACAAGCTCAATACTTAGTTATTTAACAGACAAATCTGCATTAATTAAAACATCAGTTTTTTAAAGCAATCTCCTTATTTATTAGCATTTTTAAATTAACGCAGGTACTATTCATTAAATGATCGAAAATATTATATGAAAACTAACTTCACAATCTAGTTACCATAGTGCCATATAGCCCCTTAGTTTCCTTTAAATATACACAACTATAGTCATGGTGTGTGGTATTGATTGCACGAAAAACATCTCCAGATTTTCTTTTTATTTCTTTTACTCAGACTAGGTTATATCAAATAAACCAGCAAACAAGATTATCGATTCACAATCCCTTGACAAGAAGTAGCATTTAATGGTTAATGATGGCTAATAAAATCTACAGACTATGTCTACAACATTAAAGAATGCGTGAAGTGAAGATACAAAGAAAAGTGGTTCTGGCGAGAAATAGCGATTAGATGGGCCGCATGGAAACCGTGCTGCAATGTGATAGAATATAAACATCTAATCTTACCGTCGTTTCTCTGCATGGTGTTTTTCTTCACGTTATACCGCATCGTAACTTCTTGTCTCAATTCCCGAATTTCGCAAAGAGTCTTTTTTTTTTAAATATGAAATTAGTGTGAGTGATCTTTTTGCCTCACGGAATAGTGCGTAGTTCATTCACTTATTACATTCGCACGTTTTAACTTCACATTATTCCTCCATCACACAGCAGCTTCGGTTCCCATATCAGCCCCACCAAAAACCCCACCTGCAGCGTACACATACATTTTAACTTTGTCCCATCGATCATTGATCTGGTACCAAAAGAATTTAACGATGTATTACCATATGTTTTATGGATCGAGTAATTGATATAATGCATACACAATATAAAATGGTAGTATTGTGTAGTATGGACTGTGGCAAGCCTTTGATATATTTGATGACGTACAAAATAATCTAAATTTACTTTGTTGGCATGCACACATCATTCTAGTGAATGGAGACAATAATTAATGAATAATTCAACCAACCACTATAAAATTTAACTTAGTGCTAAAACTAGCCCTGTAATTATATGACTGGATCGAGAAATGAATAAGACATTTTTGCGAATGATAACCATGAGACAGAGATGATTATGGTAGCAATTGCTGTGTCTTGCTTAATTTAAATTACTATTCATTCCTTCGAGATAACATTTTTTTTCTAATGTATTACTCTTGTTTACCCATAGCCTTCTTCAAATAAGTTTAAAATATATATATATTTATCACTTTGAATAAATTATAATAGATTTTTTATTTGCTTGGAATTTGTTTCAATCATATTGTTTTTAAATAAGCGTAAAAGTGCCGGTAATTGTCTGTATTGCGAAGCTGTGCTGGTAGTCCATTCCAAGTGATCTCCACCTCTATGACGCGAAAACTTAAACAGGTCCACCGCTCCATTATCGCGCACTGTATATTCTGTACAGCCGCATATGGCCTGAAGAGATACATTAAGTAGCCAGGTGGATTTTGTTTTATAGGTTTGTGTAACATGTGAAGGCTACCATAGTCAAATTACAATTGAATTAAATAATATTTTTTGTAACCAAATGAAATATTTTTAGTGAGGAATGAACAGGAATGAACCTTTTCTGTTACTTGATCGTGTATTGACATATTTATGTTAGATAGTTTATTAATTTAAACAAATTTTTCTTTGTGTTAAGCCTTTATTCGTGTTTATCAAATCATTTTTTTAAAGCAAGCATTTTTCTTTCAACACATTTTCTATATTTGAAATATATTTTTAAAAAGCTCGAAATATAGAATAGCAGTGTCATCCGTATACATTGCGACGAGGTAGAGCCTGCTCTGTACGGCTCTTATATCACACGAGACTACATTTACACACGTAACTCGAGTGCTGTTACCACTGTCAACCATTGATTTACAAGGCCACTTAGTCCATATAAAGACAATTTATGTAAAAGTGTTCTTTGATCAACTCTATCGATTGCCTTTTTAAAGTCAATATAAACAACTCCGGTAAAAAGACCACAGTCCATTTCGCTCATTTTCGTTTTTTCGCGTAACGTAAGCAAGTGCTGTGCGAGTGGAAAATTTTATGTCCAGATTGCCATTTGGGTATTAAACTATTATTAACTAGGTTAGATACAGATGGCTATAGACATTTCTTTCTAATAGTTTACAACATGGACAACACTAATATTGTTTACCAGTTGGAAGGGTCACTCTTTTTGGCTTGAAATTACATTATATTACTTCCATATATCCGATGCGTTTACAGATTTAAAAGTCACATACACACCAAAATACTCTGTATTTTAGGTTTTCACAGAATCACATGAGTTTTATATTTTTTCATCAAAAAGTCAAAGATAGAGGTATTCCGTTAATTCTACCCCCAGATTTGAAGGTAAAGGTTAAAAGCCTGGTAAAAGTTTTAAAAAAAAGAAAATTCTGCCACAAATTTTAATTAGAAATGTGTCAATCTGTGGTCACATCTCAGACACACTTTGATGTACCGACGTCACTCCGAGTCAATCGTGTCAGCCACACCCCTTACAAGGTTTAAAATGTTTGCTCCTTACAAACAAGGTCATTCACCGCGGCTGGAGCAAAGTCATTGTGAGCAAATATGGCCAGCCCTCTTTCTGTTAATTCAAATGACTGCTAGATTTATCCTGGTCCGTACAAGCTATGTATGTGGCTTTAAAATATCTCGAATTTAATAACACATAGCTTGAATTTTTATTTCCGGTAAGTTCCGGTAAGTCCATGCTGAAGCCGCGTTCACACGTTTCGACTTGTGGTATCAACTCGGAGAATCCGCTTGAGTCGAAGCCTGTGAACAGAGCAATTCGATCCGACCTAACCGAAAGCGAATTGATAGAAATAATACTTGCTCTTTTTCGTTGGATGAGTCGAACGTTCTATCCAATCAAATTGTGGCGTTTGCGTTGAATGGAGTTACACATATTGGTTCAAATTTCTCCCAATGTCATTAAGGACACATGCGTTCCTTATTCCGTATCTATATACTGTGAAGTACAATTCGTTACACGTATTCATATTGTTACTTTAAATTTGCCAGTGTTGAGCCACGTCGAGAACTTTCTGTTTAGTTTGTTTTGTTTGTTCGTTTCATTTGGGTTTTACGCGGTTATTCTGTTGAGTTATCATGTATAATAAAACTCTGTGAAACAGTACCAGATTTTACAAGCACTTTAATACTTGACCTAGGGCATACTTAAATTTAACACAGTATACCTATTGAATAAATATATATGTGAGCTAGGTGAAAAGTCTGAAGTTTTGGCAAGAATATTGCGTGGACTCAAAGGCAGAAATGATTATGGCCATTTTAAGCTCAGTTAATACCACCTGCCTGTTATTTTGTGTACTCTCAGTGCTAAATATGTCTATGTCCTCATCGGGTACATAACTGAGTACTCCAGAACTGACTATCTGGATAAAGACATAGACAACAAACAATGTAACCTTATTTCTCTCAAAGTTGTCATTTTGGATATAGTCACTTCTGCCTTTGGCCCCACGATTGACTTTATGACGTTGGCAGAGATAATGGTGGATTGACAAGGAACGATTAATCTTGATGGAAATAGGATATCGACCATAAGTTTCTTTCAGAGTTATCGCTCCTTTCCAGCTCTTTAATCTCTGTCAAATACCACGAGCTACAATAAAACCCAACCACCAAGAACTGTCACAGTTCGGGCCGCCACACTCTGGCAAATGTCGTTGTCATCTGTGTCACATAAAACAAAAGTACACCTTACCATGCGTATCTTATTTGTAAACACCTGAGAAAATGTTAAATCTTATCTCAAGAAATGACAAGAAATGGACAGAATAAATGAACGTAGGCGTACCTTTTATAACTGAATAAAATGAACCAGTCCATCTTTCCACTAAATTGGTCTGAAACTGGGCATTTTCGTGTAGCCTCTATAAGGAAGTGTTATTTTCCAATGCGTACATACATTTGTCATTGATTGGTGATAATCGCCATGCTTTCGGGTATTGTATCTTTAAACTCTAAAACACTTCGGTAAAACAAGAGGCCGACTAATAGCGACTTTTTCGCGGCTTTTTCGCACCGATTCTAAATAGGCTACTCATCACGAATTCAACAATTTTAAATAGGCTCAAACTTATTCACCTCCTATTAGCGGACGGTTCGTGGCTAACCATTTGATTGTACAACGATAAAAAACGAGGCACCATTAGAACTAACAAGTAATGGCAATTGTTGGCGCTATGCTTTCTTTTTATTATTGTAAAGAAAATCATTTGTAACTCTCATAAATGGAGTATCTGTACAAGTTGGTTTTATGAAAAGCTTCAGGTAAAACTCCCACCACAAATGAAGGCTTGAAATGAAATAATTGTACCCTTTTTTTTTGCTTCTCAGTTTATTCGTCAGTTTGTTACTAATAGCGGGAGACATTATGTACAATACTGGTACAAAATAATTCAACAAAAAGTTGTCTAGATAGTGACAACCTTTAAGGGGTCTTACATAAAGGAAGATTTAACAGTTAATAGTATACTCTATTTTATAAAAATTGTCAGCCAATGTAAACGGGCCAGGTTTATAATAGCTGTACAAAATATCTTTAAAAGCTAGAGAGTATACTCTATAATGTATTAATGCGCCTTTTGTCAACATATTCATTTCACGAATGCATGGATTAAAGGTTTATTAGCTACAAAGTCAATGTGTATATTATTTTTCCCTTCTGATCAGAGATCGAAGCCATATAATTTGTGCTTCTGGTGTGATTTCTTTTAGTCATAGAGCTTACATGTAACTCCCACATCCTCTTTGTGTATTACATTTAATGTATACATTATTAAAAGCCTCGTGGTATTGTCTCCAACAGTTAAAAGATAGAAATCACCTCTACTTGCATGAGAGTATTTCCAGTTGGGGTTAGAATTCATGAATTTGAGAATTCTACTTGTCAAGGAATTAAAAGGCACAAAAAAACATGCAATCATGAAATTATTATTCCTGTTCTAAATATGAACATAATTATCAGATCAAACGGGTTGAACAGGTCGTACCAATGCTTCCCAGTTCCGTTCTGTTATAGATTCACGATGAAACCCTTCTGGTCGTAAAATAATGGGAAAGTAAAATCTAACCAATACAGACTCAACCAATACTTCAACTTGCACATTCTGTTGATAAAACCCGTCGTTAATGATCTGGAATTACATTTGTCGAAAGAAACACGGCCTACATCGTACCAAATAAGCGATTAGGGACAGGCTTGCTTTAATTCTTACCTTAGGATGTCAAGATCTAATTAAAGATGAAAAGTTGCTCGCGTTTACATCTTATATTTAGTCAGTTTAATTTTAAATTAATTTCTTAAATAATCTCTTATAGTTTTAAAATTTATCTTTTGCAAAGCTACTTTTGTGTACGACCCACGAAGCACCGATTAACAACACTACGAAGTAAATTAATAACTAACACTAACACCTAAGTCTTAGGTTGTCTAAACTATCCTATTGCCCTATAGTCTGACAATCCCCAGCCCATTAACCATTATTTATCCTACCTGCTTCCATGTCCTCGGCTCTGTAAGCACATAGCTATATATAACATAGGGAGGTCTTACGTAAACAATATCTGGCTCGTTATATTTTGATGAACTTGTGAAATGGTGAGACTTTTTTTCTATGTAATTGTAACTGTGTATATGATTATTGAAATCCTTCCACTGGTAAAACAATACAAACAACAAAGTATGCTTTTTGTCTGATAAATCTTAATGCACAAACAAAATGTACATAGAAATTAGAAGTAAAGTTCGGAATACCTAACGATTTTTAAGCTCAATATATTTACGTCTTGATACACAGCCTGAGACGTATATGTCAATTAAATAAAATAACTTGAAAAACATGAGAAATGCTCTAACACCCTACATTTGGATGGATTAGCTCTCTGTTATGATGGAATAATGGAAATATTTGTCTCATACTCCAAAGTAAACATTGACATTTTAACCAAAATTCAGATATGGCCTGATGTGTTGACATGACTGACAAGTATAAATGATAGATCTGTCCCTCTTGTCTCTATTGCGTCAGTGATACCATGGGAACTGGTAAAAACATCTGAAAATTTCATCAAAGTAAATCAGGCACGGTGCTCAGCCCAAGCACCGGAAAGGCTGGAAGGGAATTTGTTTTTTTTAATAACACTTGTCAATAGCTGACAATGGAGCATAACACATTTACCTGATGATGATTATATTCTAATGTTGCTGATGACGCTAAATAAAGCCCTCGCATGTTATCTTTATCAACATCACTTCATTTTCGGTGTTTGACATTATTATAAACTGATCTGGCAAACTTCTGTCCACGAGGGTCATACTACGGTGGCCGATAGAGACCATCGCGTCTCGTATATAGACTTTACGGCGATGTATACGAGACCCGATGGTTCCTATTGGCCACCATATAATGCAGACATCGTATACGTATGTGATAACAAGTGACATGTCAATGGCATCAGTGGATTTGTGGAACTAGTCAGCCTCACTTAGTTACTGATTGGAGTGCACACACTTTTTAGAGAGCACTAATGTCAAAGCGCCTGCTAATATCCAAGGACACACTTGAAGAATTTCTTTCACCGGTAAATCTGCCGAACAATTTGCTATCGAATTTATTCCGACTAAGAGCGAATGGTAGTGTTTATAGCACCCCTGCTAAACATACTGTTTCAGACACAAGTGATGAGGTATACCACATTTTCAGAATCGCAGTTTAAAACATTTGTAGTTTGTTCTCTGACGAAGAAAGCCCTGTATGGTATGTACTAGTGTAGCTTACATCTAGTCTTCATACATTTGAAAGACATGTCTGACAATATTAGTGCGATTCTGATGTTTTCGTACTGATTCTGTAAATTGGCCTACATTATAACTGGTTAATTTTCTGATGGTTTCAGATATAATCTTGTGAAGAAGTTGCGTAGAATATCCTCTGGGAATCAAAGCTTTACAGAGAACATAACATGCCTCGTTGAAGGAAACGAGGGTGCTAGAATTCCTATGAAACCTTATTATTTGGGGTATTATAATTCCTTTAAAGGTGTACGGCGGATGAAAATAATTAGAATGGAGTAGTTGATGGGTATACGTAGGTTTAAAGAATACCTTATAATCAAACATCCCTGTTACAGCTAAATTGACACCTTTGTAGAAGGCAACATCCCAACAAATCTACACTAGCCCATCTTCGCTAACCAAGGGTTTTATTCCTAGCTACTTTTCATTACAACCATTTGCGGATCTAAGTATAAAACCGGAATATAAACAAAAGCCACGCAATTGATTGGCTGTCTCGGAATTTGTAGGCACCAATCAGATAGCACATCATAGGAATACTCCACTATTGTAGAAATGGGGGCGAATATCAATAACGAGAGTTGCAGGGACTGTCTTGTGATGTATTTTTAAGGCGATACGGAAATGGTTTTTGGATCGTTAAGGATCTGTGTTCGTTTTCTGTCATCTTTCGAAAACGCAATATCTGGCAAAGTGTATGATAATTTATCGATCGAGTAGTTTGTGTAATGCTATATTGACTTTTTGAAAGTTGTAAGCACAATCTGGTTGGTTGAATGTAATTTCAACATGGGAAGTTTACTTTAACCTTGATCACTCCGTTCAACATGTCGCCACTGTTCATTCTTCTTGTATACGCTTGATCCGCAAAGGGTTATACTGTAGAGTTTAGAATGCCTCGGAATTAAACTCTTGGCTAGCGAAGATGACCCTAGCCAGGCTGATAGTATGTTGAAGTTGAATATTTGGATGGTGTTGATTTAATGTAGAGATGATGACATTTAGGTCATCTGTGGAATGCTGCCAAAGTGTAAATGTATCATCCAAATACCCAAGGCACAACAGGGGCTGTTTACCCCACTTTGTAAGGGCTTCATTTTCCCACTCTGCCATAACAATTGAGGCAAAACTGGAACTGAATCTTTTGCCCACAGCACATTGCTGGTACATTCGACCATTCAACTCGAAATTATTATCGGGATACATGTGCAAAGCATTTTCAACAGACTGAAGGCCTACCTCAATGTCGATATTGGTGTACATAGATTCTACGTCAAGGGTCACTAATATGACGTCTTTATGAACTTGAATTTCAGATAATAATTCAGGAAGTCCTTAGTGTTTTTGTTGGCGATTGGTTTGAGATGGTAATCAATAAGTTCTGAAATGTGGTAAGATCCAGAGCCACAATATGATATTATAGGTCTACCTGGGGGCATGGACGGTTGAGACCATTTGTCCTGTGTAGTTTAAGGACTTTCGGAAGAATGTAAAATAGCTCGTTCCGCTAGTTGATAATCGCCTTGCCTAGTAGTAAAGATGTTTTGATCCACTAAAGACAGTCACAGGATTATTTCGTTGAAATTCACCCTGTTTTCCGGCCAAACAGGATTATCTACGATTTTATAATGATCAAGATTACTCAATTGGCGCTCTGTCTCATTTATGTAATCCTTTCATGCCATAATAACCGTAGCAGACCCTTTATCGACTGGTTTTATAACGATATCTCGATTTTGACGAAGCTTATAGATAGACTCGTTTTGCAATGGTGAAATTAGGTTGGTTTTAAGTATTGACAACCTGTTCAAAATCTACACTAAGTTTAGCAACAGTGGTAGTAAGGAGAAGGAGAGGCCACGATCAAGGAGCCTGTTGTCGTTACCCAAACCTAGTTTAAACCAAAGTGTTTAAGCCAATGTTAAAACAGGCAATTTGCTCAGTTTTCAGGCATTAAAATAGGAACGATCCGACCCGTGGGCGGAATGAGATGGAGTGGAAAGATTAGGCGGACTCGAACGTTCAGGCTGGGGAGAAGGAGGACGAGGAGGTGTGTGCAGGCTGAGGTGTATGGGTGGACCAAAAAAGAACAGGCTTCGGAGAGGGGGGCTCTGGTGGAGAATGGCTAATAGAAGGGGAGGCAACCACCGGAGAAGTAGGGAAAACAGAAGAGCTACAATGTCCGGATTTTGGAGAACGAACAAGCTCTGTTTACCCCCATTTTATAGCATTATAAAAGCTCTTCGATGACTTGGCCAAAGTCAAATGTGCTTTTAATTTTACAAGACAGGACTCGTAATGGACAATCATCTCATGTATAACATTACATGCCCAAGTTCTATAGGCCGGTCAATAGCAATATCAAACTGGTCATTACGTTGGCCAGGTTTCAGGAAAATATTTACATCATAAATTTTCTTTTTAATAGAATTAGGGAACGTTTGGTCACGAATATGTCCCTTTAGGAGGCCAATAAGATGAAGACACTGGAGGACCTGAAACAGCGCCTTCACAGCTGCGGAAAACTCCGAAAAGTTGGCTGTCGCCTTTTCTGTTGCTTATCTATCTCAATGGGATAAAGCTTGACAAAGGACGGCGGTAATTACAAACAATTGCATAAATTAAACAAAGTTAAGAACAAAAACAGATAGAAAAACTAGAATATGTAAATCGATTTTAAATAAAACTGTGAGCTAGAAGGCTACGTGATATATATTTGTGGAAAGAGTAATCGCACTGGCACAGAGATATCGACTAATTAAAACCGATAAATCATCTCAAGTTCTATATAAATGTCAGAGACAAGTTTCTAGATAGATCTGAATATCGAGTTATTCTGGACAACCGTAAGGCGCATCTGGAGAAAAGGCAATACATGTAACATGTAAATTGTGAAGAACATATGTGGCGAATAGTTGACACACATAGATATTTCGGTATAGGTGAAAATAAACACAACCTGAAAAATAGTGTCGTTAAGGGTTAATAATAAACCCATTAGTCTACCAATGCAGATGAAGGGAGATTACCAATTAAAGCTGTTGTTCTCAATAGCACCAAATAACTCTTCGCCAATAAAGCCGGGAAAGTCTTCTTTCTTGAAAGTGACATCACATGATGGTTCTTTGCATCTAATTCAATAGATCACACCATTCTTTTTGTCTTTATGAGTTTAATTTTTTTTTTTGGTAGGGGTTTGAAACATTTTCCACCGCCCTTAGAGCCACGAACTCTTCTTATCTGTTATGATGCAGCTCTACAATATGGGACAGGGACAGAAGTTGTGGAACTATTCAGTGGGTTAAGTGCATTGATTTGATCTATTTTTACATTTCTGTGGGATAACCCCTTTTATAACGTGCATTTTGTTATATTAGATTACTTTATAGCCTCACTTGAAATGTACAATATTTACACCAGCATATCTGTCAAATAAACTTCTAATAATTTCTAATTTAAAACACAAAGGGTGACAAGACCCACTGGCCAGTTTGGATATACATTGGAAGAGAAAGAGTTAAAGAGTTTAGTTTTAATTTAAGTGTCAAGAAAGAGAATTCTTTATTTGGCATCTCTCCCCTTGTGGATTTAATATTAGACTTTAATTGATTGGGCTGGCAAAGAGGCAGCCGTTTGAGATATACAGTGATGTTAACTAATATATCGTCCAGATATCTGATCTAATGTAACGGGTTTGTACCAGGAAAAGACTTGATGACAATGTTACAAAAACGCTCATATATAAATGCACAGCTACATGTTTAGGCGCTACAGAATTTCCATATAGCAGCCTTGTTTTTGTTTTGTTTTTTATATAAATTTTCTCATTTAAAGGCGAATAGGGCAGCACAATCATAGCAATTCCTACTTGAGTTGATTTTAATTTTGCTGTTAGGTAAAGAGCTTATATCACTATCCAAAAATGTTTGGACCACATCGATAGTATTGTTAGTAGAAATGCTAGTTAACAGATGAAAGACTTCATAAGAGTTCAAAATGTCATTAGGTTGAACAACAATACCAGACAGTTTATGAATCATACATTATTAAATAGAAATATGGTGATCAGTACAACCTACTAAAGGGTTACTTTCATTTTCAATCCACTTTGTAGGGTTTCGTTTTAATAATTCATAATTGGAACCGTCCGGTATTAACAGGAGAATTCTCTCGCCATAGTCTACATTATCTAAAATCACTGTACATATCTATCGTTACCTTCTGGCTTTGTTTAATAAATCATGAATGTTGGAACTCTGTAAGTATTGCTAAAATGATAGTGCTCAACGACATTAGAATTACTCTACCAGTATTTGTTAGTAATTTTAGAGAGCAACTGACTCAAAACGTTTGCAAAGGACAACAGAGGTCTTTATGAACTGTATTTCATTTAGTGTATAATAGAGGTTAATCTGCAGTTCAATAAAGTCGTTTTGTATATAGTCCAAGCGATGAAAAGAGTCTGCGACGAAAACCTTTTGCTCATAATCAGCGTCATGCAGCCCAAGGCATGAGATCGTATATCTACATGGTTGCGAATGACACAATGACACCGAGGGTAACTTAATTGGCAAACGACACTCATTACGGTTTTTGTTTGAGAAGTAGCTAAAAATAGTTGTTTACCAATGTATTTTCACGACTAAGGGCTTGTTGATAAAACGCTTTAACTTGTTTGTAAACACATTTCTTAGTCAACATTTCGCCTTGCTTTTAACAGTCATTTTGAACGGCCCTTCCAAGAGAGAAATTTAATGCTTTCGTTGAGTTCACTTTTGAGAAATAAAAATAAAATAAATTCGTATATCTAGAAAGTGAACTATACTCTGTCAAAAGAGAAACGCATAAGTGAAATGTCACAAGAAAGTGTTGAATTTTGAAAAAATATCGTTTCTTGTGTACAATGGCCATGGATGATTATGTTTCTCAATGCTTCTGGAATGGGA
>JAVFBZ010172342.1:2087-16282 GCA_032466195.1 Katharina tunicata | reverse complement strand
TTGTAATCATAATGACAGGTCTATTGTAATCATAATGACAGATCCACTGCAATCATTATGACAGGTCTATTGTAATCATAATGACAGGTCTATTGTAACCATAATGACAGGTCTATTGGATCATAATGACAGGTCCACTGCAATCATTATGACAGGTCTTTTGTAATCATTATGACAGGTCTATTGTAATCATAATGACAGGTCCACTGCAATCATAATGACATGTCTATTGTAATCATAATGACAGGTCTATTTTAATCATAATGACAGGTCTATTGTAATCACAATGACAGGTATATTGTAATCACAATGACAGGTATATTGTAATCACAATGACAGGTCTATTGTAATCACAATGACAGGTCTATTGTAATCATAATGACAGGTCTATTGTAATCATAATAACAGGTCTATTGTAATCACAATGACAGGTCCACTGCAATCATAATGACAGGTCTATTGTAATCATAATAACAGGTCTATTGTAATCATAATCACAGGTCTATTATAATGATAATGACAGGTCTATTGTAATCATAATGATAGGTCTCATGTTATCATGATGACAGATCCACTACAGTCATAATGACAGGTCTATTGTAATCATAATGAAAGGTCTTGCAATCATAATGACAGGTCTATTGTAATCATAATGACGTCTATTGTAATCATAATGACATGTCTACTGCAATCATAATGACAGGTCTATTGTTATCATAATGACAGGTCTATTGTAATCATAATGGCAGGTCTATTGTAGTCATAATGACAGGTCCACTGCAATCATAATGACAGGTTTATTGTAATCATAATGACAGGTCTATTGTAATCATAATGACAGGTCCACTGCAACCATAATGACAGGTCCACTGCAATCATAATGACAGGTCTATTGTAATGATGACAGGTCTATTGTAATCATAATGACAGGTCCACTGCAATCATAATGACAGGTCTATTGTAATCATAATGGCAGGTCTATTGTAATCATAATATCAGGTCTATTGTAATCATAATGACAGGTATATTGTAATTATAATGACAGGTCTATTCAGTATTGTAATCATAATAACCGGTCTGATACAATTATAATAACCGGCCTGATACAATCATAATAACAGGTCTGTTGCAGTCATGCAGCCTCACTACAGTCATGATAACAATCTCAATGCAATCATAATAACAGGTCTACTGCAATTATAATGACAGGTCCACTGCAATCATAATGACAGGTCCACTGCAATCATAATGACAGGTATATTGTAATCATAATGACAGGTCTGCTGCAATCATGATAACAGTCTCACTACAATCATCAATGCAATCATCATTCTGTAATGTACCTAATAATAGATAAGGCATGTGTAGGTTTTTAAGCACTTGTCACCGTCATAAGTTCATGTTTTCTTTCTGGCTATTGCATTGTAATTTGTTGCTCTGAGATAAGGGGGCATTTTGTTTAATGTCCGGTAAATGCCTTTTGTTGTCGTGTTTGTTGTCACTTCCGTTAAGGGTGATTTCATCTGTTCACCATGTAGGCCCCTTAGCACTGCATCGGCGTAAGCCACAGTCAAGCTGACAGTCGATCTGGTTTGTATTAAATGGCATTATTATGGAAAGGGTGATCTAGACTGACAAGACTCAATTCTTTTATGCCTAACTTTATAATAAGGTTTCCAAGTTTACTTGGATAACCTATTGAAATCGGAAGGATTATTATTATTATTATTCTTTTTCTCAGAATCTGTAAGGGGTGGGGATATGCTATCTATGTAGTCTATTGAAAAAAATTGTTGAACTCAAACCTGACGTTGAGCTTTTCTTAAATTTTGACGTCAAAATTGCGCCACCGCCTATTGATTAGTTTTAAACTAAAACTCTTCAACTCAATAACTATTAATCGTACAACCCTGAAATTTTAACGGTTTATAGTTCTATGACCTGGGGTAAGGGCCATAAATATTTGCTGCGACTGGGTTAGTCACGAGCTATGTCTTTTATTCCAAGTCCGCAATGAAGAACAACTGTAAGTCTTGGGTAGTTAACAACTTGTAACATTTTACTATGTAACATGAGAGGGACAGGAATCAGTGGTCCTTCCAGGTCCACCCTCAAACCTTCTCCTCTTCATGTCTGTCCAAAGCCATACATACTATACATGCTATACATACATATAAATCTTTGTTTACATAACAACAATATTAAACTTTCCTAGGCAACTGCCTTAAACTTGTTCAAGACAGGTTCTACTATTTGGCTTTTCAGAGTTAATCTTTCAAGTAATCCATAAACAATACATTTAGTGATCATGCTGTTAATTCCATGCCAGATGTTCACCAGCTTACCCCACGAGGAGTCACTAATCCACTTTAAATAAAGCCTTGTAGTGTCATTTTAATATTGAACAATTAACTATTTATTTTAGTTAACATATGAACATATGGCCAGGATGTCTGGTCATAGTTCCATCACATATATTAAGTTTTTGAGAAAACTGTTTTGATTACTCAATATTTAATGTAGATATAATGGGTTCAAATATGTCACGTGATCACTCCTTATTCATTTCTCAGTTATATGTACACATATGTATATTATTAAACGCAGCTAGTTGTGGAGATTAAGAATCTGTAATTGCTAATATCCTAAGTTCTATGGTTCTGACGTCATTTTCGGTCTAAGTTACAAAAAGTGTCATTTCAAAGGTCACGTGACAGAAAACTAATTGATTTACAGCGATAAATAATAGATAATAGTCCTCCTTATGGACTTTTATCCACCGTAAAAACTTTTCACTTTTGATCAACCTCACAAGACTTATAGGGCTTCAAGTAGGGAAAAAACTTCAAAAATTGAAGTTGGGACTTTTTATTCTGTTTAAAACGCGCTACTATTATACACCACAAATATAATGAATTATATTCTAGGAATATATGTCTACATGGTGTGATAAAATCTGATGTCATAATGTATGTAACAAACTTTTTATTGGCTGCCAAAAAAAGGGTGCAGAGACTTAAAAAGTTCTTGAAACAAGTATAGATTGACTTATCAGATGCACTTGTAACTAAAACTGTAGATTACTGATGTTTAGGCAATTAAAATTTGCCAAAATGAAAGTATTCACATAAGTATTTCAAAAGTTAGTAACACATGCTTTTTAAATCAAACCTCATTATTTCGATAAATTTTAGGCATATTTTTAAGAAAATCAAGATATGTTAATTAAGTAATACACTACTAAAGATGTATCTATTAAATTCATAATATTTGTGATTGTTTTCAAATTATTATGTTATATTTGACATTTAATAGCTTTTGAGAAATCTTCAGAGTGTAAAACACGAGTTCCTTCATTTTTTAATACCTTGGCATCGTTAGTCCAAGCAGTCTAGTGGTTAACGCATCAGATTGTCATCCGGATGAACTTGGATCGCATCCGCGTTAGGGAATTTTTTATTTTTTGGGGGTGAATTATATTTTTCCAACTTACAAATATGAAAGCGATATGATATAGTAATCACTGCTCAGGAATAATATTTTAAAAACTTGGAAACCTTATAACCGTCTCTTCCGGTTATAAAACTAGTATCTAGTTTATTTTTGGGATTGTGGGAGGTTGAATGAAAACTTACCTTTATCTGTTCCGTCTTAAATATGTCTAAGGCCCTGGCGCTCTCAGAGCAAATGGGTAGAAGGGTTGATTTTATGGTCTTCTGAGTGGAATAGACTTAAGTACCACATAAAACCCCAAACACACAATCTATGTGTCTTACCTGTTGTCAGAAAGCATGTTGACCCTGGATATGTTATTTATCAAAGGTAACAGCAAAGTTTGAGGATTAGTTTCTGTGTACCTGTTGATAAAGATGATACAGTTCGTTGTGTTTATTTACTTGCAAGGGCCTTTATTTTATTTTTGTTATTATTATTATTATTTTTTTTCAAATCCTACAAACTGAATCCTATTTATAGGGTGACCCTTCTGTAAGAGTAATTCGCTGTCACTCTCCGTAAATGTCAAAAATGATAAAATATCCCAGGAGAGTTACTTCTGTCACTAATCACTACCCAGCCCAGAACCTGGCACTTAATCATGAGAGTACAATTACCTTAAGTACGTCAGTACGGCATAAAACCTTCAACAATCAATCGTCAACATATTTTTGGGCGCCACACTGTGGCTCCTTGGTTGAGCGTTGGACTACGTAACCCCCTTCACTGTACCCGGAAGAGGTTAGATCCCCCCTTTTGGACCTTAGGTAAACATGTATAAGGAAAGTTCGCGGGGTGGTTTTTACAAGGTTTCTTCTAGGTTTTCCACCATACAACTGCAATGCAAATTAGTCATATAGGTGAAATACTCTACAAAGTTAAACACCAATCAAACAAACACATATTAAGTATGAGACTAGAGTGTATATACCAAGCAAATTAAATCATTCAAAGGTACGAAACTAATTGCTCTCTGTATTGATAGAATATTGAGGCTCCATATAAAACAGTTTACCTGTTTAAGGCTTTAGATAGTTACTCAAATAATGTAAAGGTTATAATTTATATTCATATGACTTTCCCATAATTGTTTAATGTCAAAATGACTTATCTTCTGGATTCACTATCTAACTGACCTCTGACAGCTACTGATTAGAAAGGTCAGGTGACCTGATTTTGTTATGCCAACATATAGTGTTCTAGGTATCTAGTACAAAAACTGGCCTGTTACTTTGACATTTGTATTTTGGACCTGATAGATCATAAGACTATTTATGTGGAAGAGAAATTGCTTCATGTTTGAGTTCACAGATTTCAATTTCTGGATTATATTTTAAGTTTCAATTTTTATTTTAATGTTCACATTATGTTGAAGTGAACAGATTTGTTTTTATGGCTGATAAATGAAGTTTCAGCGTACATGTAGTATCAGAATCTTAGCATATTGTTTTTTATATGTGTTCCAATCAATCAGTCCATCGATAGTCTCTTGACACTTGTATTTTGGAAAGACCCCATGTGTAAAGTTTTTGTCAAAAAAATTGACAGGATTTTATTTATTTTAAGTGCTGACGAAACAGTATCAAAACCTGGCATCCGCGCTGGTTTGTCATTTGTGTTGTGTTTTTTTTGCGACGTTTCAGTTGGTTTAAACATAATTTATTTGTACTTGCAGAACAGTAGTAAGCAACATTTCAGTTACAACTTTATGAAGGATTGAATACACCTAATAGCTCTTATAGTTACTTTTTAATGTGTGTGAAATAATTAGAGAAATTAAGGTTTCTTTGCAATGACTTTTTATTAAAGTCTGTCAGTGATCATTTAGCGTTTGTTTGTTGGACTGAAAGAACGGAGAATTGTGGAAACTCTCCACATAATGGCCCCTGTTCCTGTTAGCACACTTAAATCAACGAGGAAATATAGTTTGCCAGAAACTATATTGCACCTGAAACCTTTACAAAACAAAATTATAAAAAGCAACGGTCATGTTTACTCGAGCCAAAGGTACCCAACAATTGGACAAGTTGGAAAAGTTTTGTGGATGACTTTCAAGGCGTTTATTATTGGAGGGTGTGACTGTCAAGAATACAGGGTAGAGTATTTACTATAAAGTGGTTAAGTTAGGACTTCTGTGAGTCGTCGGTAAAGGTGGTGAAGTGATAGTCAAATTACAGACCCTACGAAGTTGTTCACAAAACTTTGATTATGTTTTATGTAGGATTTCTCTTTTTCAGGGATCATAAATAAATTGTAGCATGAAATGTCCACCATACAATTTACTTACAGTTACAGTAGTTCAGTTTGAGTAGCTTTCATTGGAAAAGGAGAATTCCTACAAAAAATGTAATAGCAGTTTTAGTAACAATTTGATATGGTCTATAAATTGACTACATGTATGTCTTTGTTTTTTCCCCTTTCCTTCCCCAATAAATGCACATCCTCTGTCCAAGAACAGTAAGTTTGGAGCCTACATGTATAACTAAGGATTAAGACATTGCTCGAACAATATAAATATTACCCATCAGGGCTCGAAATGGCGGCCTGCAAATAGCCAAAAGCAGGACATTATTCAGTCAATGCAGTCCAAATACAAAACTGCCTGCTAAATCTAAAATCGAAAGAAAAAAATAGCAGGCCATTCTTTTCCAGTGTTTTTGTGTAATAATATAATGTAAATCATTCACAAACTAAAAACATATCGTAAGTGTGCTGTTAGGACGAACGCTAAACGCAAAACGTGTTCATCCCGTAGTCGTCCAACTCATTTTAGGAAGAGCGATTTGAAGGTTTTCCCAATTCGTGGAAGTGTTCGTCTGAAACTTACCTGCCGCATTGATCAAAATTAACCTTCCTAAATGTACCAAATCAGTGGTTAATGTTTTAAAAGTCTACATTCCACAGAAAGAATAACATTTATTGCAATGTTTTACGGCGATCTTTGCATCATATTTCGATTGAATTCCATGTGAAATCCTGATCTGAAAATGTGCATAAAAATAGCAGTCTAATCATGAAAATAGCTAGCCCTTCACTAGCTGGCCTGCATGATTTGGAAAAAGGGGAAAAAGAAGCACTCCATACTTATTTTTCTATTTCGAGGCCTGCCCATGAAAATAAAACACTTACCGTTTGTCAAGCTTATGTTCTCCTCCATTTGAGCCAATGTTGACAGTCATCTCGTTTGTTTGTTTGTTTGTTTGTTTGATTGGTGTTTAACGTCGTACTTAAAGGTATTTCATTTATATGACGCCGGATTCTCCACTTCTTAATCTTCTCTACTCAATACGGCGGAAAACCGAGAGGAAACCTCGTAAAAACCGCCCCCGCGATTGCCAAAGTCACCTCGTGTGACTCCCTCATATACCTCAGGTCCACTGGGAGACTTTAACCCGTGCGGTACATCGAAGGAGGATCTGCAGCCAGACGCGCTAACCATGCCATGGCGCGGGCCCCCAGTCTTCTCGTGTAATATGATATAACATTCTAACGAAATTTGTAATAGTTATCATTTTGACGTCTTTGAAACCCTGAACTCTGGCATGCGTCGAGAAGTGAACTGTAGTGAGTCTCTTGCAATGTACCATTATTAATAGTTTTGAGCCCACCTTGACGACCATGGGTGTATATAAGGGATGTGTCAGGAGGCTTTGGGCCCTCTGGCTAAGGGCAGTATGTTTCCAGATCATATTCATTCGGTCATGGACTGGAGACCCCTGAGATCTCTAAGCTAAGGGGCACGTAAGCCGGTTTGTTGTGGTTTCCTGTTTTTCTTCCTTTAAATGTATTATGGCGTCTTCTATGTTTCCGGCGTCGCTTAGGGTGGTTTCCTTACCCCATTGGGCTGGCACGCCGTCATATTAGTGAAATAACCTTAAGTTTGGTGGAAAACCCAAATCAATGAATCAGTCCCAGCTTCTAAATTTCGCTTAAACAAGTTGTTATTGTCATGTTTCAGGCAGTATCAGAGTCTCCGAAAAAGCGTTTACGTAAGGAGAACGGTGTTGCTGAATTAACGCATGGCAAAGACGACGCCTTGATCTCCTCTACACCACAGCACCTGGGGAGGACACGGAAGAAGAAAAAGGGTAATAATAATAATAATAACTTTATTTAGAGAGGGTCGTGATACACACCTGGTAAGCAATTACGCTTATCTACCCCATGCTATCAGCTGTTAGAGAACATATGACACACACAAAGGCATATAAATACTGATACAATGGCATAATACATAGATTTATAAAAATATGAACCTCTATAAATAATAAATATTCCATAAAGTGTTGCTACAGATGCTAACCATTACTAAATGTTTTAAAATAATTTCTTTCAAAACTCAGGGATGAGGAAGGGCACGCACCCTGCGCCAAAGTCACATTTGATAAAGATTTGGCGCATTATCATTGTCAAACAAGGCGCCCACCCGGCGCATACAATAACGTAAACGTAGTATGTTATGTAAACAACGACTGAGACAACCTTTCTTTCATTCTTAAATAAACTCGTACCTTTCTTGACCTCAAGACCCAACCATATGCCGATGAAAGATTGTTTCTCATTTGTTAACTGCATGCATTGCGTCCAATCAACACATGTGTTGCTCTATTATAATAGGACGTTTTTCATTGGTTATCAGTACAAAATCTGACCAATCCACACATTCGTTTCTTGTGCACAACAGTAAAATAACATATTTTCATAAGGCAGAGCAGACGACATTGGCTGGGATTTGCAATGGGTTTGCCTCCAAGAAAACAAATTATTTATTTAGCTAGGAAATGGGCAAAGAAAGCCGACAAGTTTGTTTTTTTCTCCTGGGGATTGGAGGTACGACGATTACTCTCGCTGACACAGTAGGCTTAATAAAGATAAACTGAAAGTACAGACATTGAAATAAAACATTTTAACATCGATGGCTCCAGATATTGCCGTGGCTTTGTGAAGACAAAGGTAAAATGTTCTGTCAAATAAGCCTGGATCATAAACAGCAAAATAGTTTTTTTTTGTGGGTGTAAAGCGCTTAGAACATCATCTTTGGTCTGCTCAGACGATAGTTTTTGAGTTATTTTCTGTTGGGCAGTCAGGCATTACCAAAATTTCAGAAAAATTTCACTCAGATTACTGAACACCTTAAACAATGACCGAGAGCTCCTTAACTTTGAAACAACAAACGAATACTGCAACATGTAAGGCTAATTCAGAACATGATGAGGCTATTATTGAACTTGTAAAAGCCGTACTGAGTCTGGCCTGCAAAAATCTTCAACTGTTAATGTTTTAATTTGAAAATTCAGTCAAATTACTTCACCCAATGGGCTGTATTCCTTAAATATGGCGTATAATCAACTAAATCAATCAAACAAACACATATATACATATAGTTTATACATTTACTCTTACCTAAATAAAATAACAGTATATGATTATATGACCTGAAATGTATTCATTCATTATAATTACAGCAGCGATATACCTTTTGATTTATGCAGTATAATGAATGCTGGGGAAGCTATACTATATTATGCAATTTTTCTGTATGTGAGAGCACCTCAGCCAGGTGTAATACTAACAGTACTACGGCCCATTGAAAAGTGTCTATGGTCCATTGCCCATCAAAATGTCCCATTGAAACCCTTCACCATGGGGTCATTGTCACATACATGTAGGTAAAACTGACCTTCCAATCCCTGAAAACTTTGTCAAGATTGTGATTTGTGTAATTTTTATAAAAGTTCATTTAAATAAAAGGCTGACACCCTTGTATCTAAAAGAAGTTTGGCCTTGGGTATATCAAATAATTTTATAGAAGTTAAACATGTTTCTCTTCTGTAATATTAAAAAAAATAAACTGATGTATTGGGGAGTTGAGATATTCAAAGCTTTATATACATTTTAAACAATTTGTCCTGTAATCTTTGGGTAGGGTCCTGTAATCTGACTTCTGCTTCTTTTTGTGTGTTGTGCTGCTGCATGTTAACCTTATTACTGGTGTCATTCACTGTGAATTAACACACTTTATATATTTGTGTCACATTTTTGTTACATCCTTATCAGACTTGATTTCCTTCACTTTTCTAGCTGTCAGGTCATGATGTTAATCAAATATATGTGAAATACCCTTGAACATGGCGTTAATCACCAATCAATCAATCCACACTGACACATCTTTATTGCTGTATTAAATCAAACTTCACTGTGGGATTCAAAATTATTTAAGATAAAATTAAGATAAACTATATTTGCATGTGTTTATGTTTCAGTTATACCAGCTCTGTGTAGCCCAAAACCAGAACCACTCACCCATAAACCACCGCCCAGCACAGATGGGGCTAACCCACAGAGGCCATCACTCTTCGGCACTTTATTCTCACCTGTCTATCATTTCTTTGGACAACAGAATGGTAAGTCTTATCAGTCCTTTCGACTCGTTTATGGAGACAGCTCAGATCATTTGCAGAGGTTAACTTGCCTTTCTTTAACCACTGATATGGACGCTGGCTTCTATACAATGTATGGGACAAAAACACCAAAAAAAAAGAAGTATTACTAGTTATGGCGTTTGTTGGAGGGTACATTCAAAGTATTTACATGGTCAGTTTGGTAGTTAGCAAATTAACTGACCGTGTAAATACTTTATATCTACCCTCTAACAAACGTCATAACTATTTTATTACCCCGAATGCGTACCTGTCTTTTGCTGTATACTAACGGAATACGACTGACCTACTTGCATCCCGTGTATATCATCCCATAAGTTGCATAAAATGTACCATCCATTTCAAAAGAGCATATATTCTTTACCTTATGTGAAGTGAAGTCATTGGTACATTCATTTATTCTAGTCATTGGCAGATTGCCAAGTTTGTATTAGGTCCATGTACAACCGAATACGAAATCCTATTAAGTAGCTATTGACCAATCAGATTGCAAACAAAATACTCCAAGGGGTAATAAATAAAATTACACATTTGTCTGAACATTGTGAGTACAGTGTAACCATGATATAGCGTGCAATCGGTTATAACGCGATACATGCCATGTCCCCCAATTTTATTCCACCAATGCACATAGTATCGCTATCAAACAAACCTGAAATACTCAGCGGGTAGTTGAATGATCCGCGATTTACATTGCACCACAGTGTTGTTGTTGTAGCTTAAACTTTGTCAAGCCATCAGCATGCCTTTGCTCAGAACAACTAATCCTTAAGAGTGCCATGTCAAGTCACTAATTGCAAATCCCGTCTCAAAAGAAATAGGAAAGGTCAAGATTTTGGTAGAGTTATGCAGGTAAATCCGACCACTGGACATCTCGCGAACTGTCAAAGTTCTGAAGGCTGTTGAAGAGCCATACAACAGCTCGTTTAATTGGTTTTCAGGCAGTAGAACAGCCAATCAGATCGCGTCTAACATACAGAGGCTTTTTTCGCGCCGCTTATTGAATTTTGCTGCAATGCTTAGTGTTTTCATGCCGATTTTAAACAGTTATTTTTGTTATTTATGTCAAAAGATGGAAAGAGAAATAGTTTACACTTTATTAAACACAGATTATGATCAGACTAAGACAACTTGTATAATTTTTATGAACAAGAAGCAAATGGTGTGAAAGCATCATATAATCTACATTTGCATTAGGCCTACATGTGAATACGTGTATTGCTTACGATTTTTTTCTTCTATAATGCGCGTTAGGTTTATGTCTCCCAACTGGCGCGTTATAGCATGGTTACACTGTATAAAGAATCTGGCCTCCTGTGCCCTTTTGCTCTCTAACGTGCATCAGGCACGTCTGGAAGCTGTTTTGTTGTGATGTCTGGTTTTTGGTCGTGTAAATGTAATGTGTTGTCTGTGTTTAGGACTGGGTGCTTTCCTTCACCCTGTGTGCTGATACGCTGTCATATGAGTACAGCCTAAAACCCCTCTCAGCCTAACAAATACAATTAAAAACAATCAAATAAATAAGTAGACTTTGAAATTTGACTTATTTTAATTAGATTCTCACATATTTTTAGGCAAATAGACAAATTAATTTTGAAGAAATTACCCCGAAAAAGAGAAATCAATAAAAAGAGGATGTGAATTTTGAAATGATCAGCATATGGCATTGCAACTAGTTTCAAGTGATCTGACTGACCTTCTCACATAAACAAAAAAATAAATTAGACTTTTTTGTCATATTCCAATGTGTTTTGATCATTTAACAGGGCTTGAGAATGGCTGCACAGAGACGCCCCATATGGAAGAAGAGGAGACTGCCTCCATGGTTACCAAGGTTCCGGAATCAAATGAAATGACGGATTCTTCAGAAAGCGAATCGGACAGTGCTGCATCAAGTGAGAACAAAAAAAAGCTAAAATAGATCTTTTAAAAAAAAAAGAAACCTTTCTATGTCAAATATTATATCCATCATAAATAGATTTGTGTCTGTCATCACTCTACCCTACTTTATCTTTCTGTAAAAAAAAAAAAAAAAAAATGTCAAATTTAGATAGGGATAATCTGAATTTATGGAGTCTTGTATATTGTGAAATTCATTCAAACTACTATAATCGTACACCACTTTCCAGGCAAAGAGAACGAAGAGCCTCCAGATTTGGTCCCCAATATTTGTTGCACAGAAAACACTATCACCGAGCCACCGAAGATTGTAACAGAGGAGAACAACAACAACAATAATAACTTGAGCATAGAGTGCTTGCCTCCCGGTGGCGCTGCTTGTGAAATGACTTACTATCCAAGTCCAGAGGAGGAGGAAGCTGCGGAGGAATGGGAACAAGAGCAGTTTGATCCGTAAGAGTCACTTCCCTTTGTTCTAAGCTAAGGGGCATCATAAAGTCAATATATTGTTGTGTCCCTGTTTTTCGCCCTTCACATGTACTATGGTGTCTTATGTTTTGCCAGTGTCGTTCAGTTTAGTTTCCTCCACCCATTGGACTTGTACCCTTTTATATGAGTGAAATAACCATAAAAATTGTGTAAAACCCTAATGAATCAAACAAATCATAATTTTTTCCCAAACCAGGCATTCACTTGCAATAGGCCTATATTGGCTGCATCTTCCTTAAACGGGTACCCTCTGGGTAAGGGCATTGTGCTTCCAGATTACATTCATGCTGTCATACTTAGCACTGGAGGAACATAATCTTTCCAACAGCGATAGCACTGATGTGACTACACATTTTATGGTTGAGTTAGAAGTCGCTGTCTACTGTTGGAATACAGTGCGGTCATATATATAAAATACCCTCCAATCATATCAATCAATGCTTAAAAAGGTTTGTAGATCCTTGATTCAATTAGTTGCGCATTTGTTGCTCAACTGTACTACAGTTATAGATTATAATTTTGCTCACTAGCTGAGGTATTTAAGAAAACTTACCATCATCTACTGCAATTCCTTGAATTTGTAGAAGTACAAGAATTGTATTGGTTGTGGCGTCCTGTTTTACAGCCAGTAAATTCCAGGGTTGTCTGGTTGGCTGGCTGCCAGTGTCGTTGGGGGGGATCCCCTTGCCTGTTGGACTGGCACGGTGGCATATGGGTGAAATTGATCAATAAATCTCATGATCTGTTTCCAGATATCATTTCATCCGAAACCTTCCCCCTCTAACGGATGACATCAGAGCAAGGATACCAGCTCTTCCTCTGAAGACTCGGAGTTCACCAGAATTCTCACTAGTGCTGGATCTGGTAAGTATACATAATCTATTGGCCGGTAGATTCATGTGCTCTAAAGTCCAAAAATAAAGAAACACAGATTTTGTTTTGTTTATCTCCTATTTGTATGTGGATTATTTATTACAAATGTTCAAATGTTTAGTTTTAATAATATACAGTATACTTAATGTGAATTCTTTCTTCTTCTCCTGGAAATCAAAAATGGTTTGTTTAAAAGTTTTTTCACCATTTAGTAAAATAAAACTCATATCAATTGCCATGGATTTTAAAGCCTCTTTTATTTAATAGTTACAATGTTTAAATATAAAGACTGATATCGTGGATCAGTATGAAATCCATATTGGCCTTATGTTCTGTGTTATTCTTAACTCCCAAATTCGTAACGCAATCGCGTTTGAACACATACAAGGTAGAAAGTTTAAAATTTCTATAACAATTGATATCTATTGATATTTTTAGTCTAGTATATTTTGATTTTAAAGAACAAGATATAGATATTGGTAGATTATAGTCTAAACAAATCAAACTAATACTGCTTATATTTGTACTGCTACTTGTAGTGCAGAAATCTTAATGTCTCATGGTATTTGTTGAGCGGGTGGTTGGATGGGAGCCTCCTGTTGGCCTCTTAACTAGGGGGCTTCAGGATGCTGACTCTATGTTGCAGGCGTCGCTCAAAGTGGTTTCCTTCACCCATTGGGCTGGCACGATGTCGTATTAGTGAAATAACCTTAAGTACTGCGTAAAACCCCAATCTATAAATCATTCACTAAGCTATTTGTCGATGTTTCAGGACGAGACATTGGTACATTGTAGTCTGGTTGAACTAGAAGATGCAGCCTTCACCTTTCCTGTCCTCTTTCAAGATGTCACCTACCAGGTAAGCTCACTTCAGGGTTTAAAAACAGAAATCTTTTAACGTTCCTCACTCAGTGGGTATGAGAAGATGTCACCTACCAGGTAAGCTCACTTCAGGGTTTAAAAACAGAAATCTTTTAACGTTCCTCACTCAGTGGGTAT
>JAVFBZ010172331.1:0-16282 GCA_032466195.1 Katharina tunicata | reverse complement strand
TGCAGCGATAGTGGCCACGTTTATACTATGAAAAAAGCTGTTTAATTTCTTTATTTGTCCAACAAAAACATGTCACGCCTTGTGTAATGTAAATGTCTAAACAAAACAAAGTCACAATTAATGCAAATGGTATTCAACGTGAACACAGGGTCTGTTTACATATATCACTACGCAAAAGGAAGCCCTGTCGACTTAATCACGTGACGTCATTCTGCACTGTTTCACCGTTAAGGGTTTTTCTGCCATATAAGTCAATGGGAATCACTTGGCTAGATATCACTTGTAGATATGGAAAAATATCCGATGGCTCTGTATCTTGCGGGTCTGCGCTATAGGTATATGATAACGGATTATATACGCTTAAGATTGAACTGGAATGGCTGAATTTTATGCATGTAGCACCTTCTATTTCGGTGAAAAGAATACTTAGTTATACCAGTAGATGTCCCGTTAAAAGCATATTTGAAAACGTACTACAATTTGTTTTTATTCAGCTAATTCAGCGGCTGCGGCTGGAGGGATTGTTTACTTCGTTTCCTACATACCGTACTTCTTCATTGCAACACGTTACGAAACTATGTCACGGTCCGCAAAGCTGTTGTCGTGTCTGTTGCCTAATGTTGGTATGGCCATGGGTGTAACCGTTATATCATATCACGAGGGAACAGGTAAGATATCATTTTTGGCCTCACTGCTGTATACCTGATAAGCTGGTTCTCTTTCCGCCACAAAATATATACCCAGAGGTATCGCAAACCAATTTTGTCCCTTGAGTTGTTCGTCATTTTTACAAAAGAAATTTGATTATCGCCCTTTGTTTGCTACAATAGCCATTTATTTGATTGGATAGGACTATTACAACCATTCATTTATGTAGCGCTAAACAGATGGCCTAGGATAAATTCAAATTTCAATCATACACGTAAATGGTTAAAACATTAAATCCTTCGTAGGTCTGTGAAAGAAAAAAAGTAATAAGTTTGTTAAGGTGCATTCTCATGATTTCACTCCCCAAATTAGAAGCATTTTGATTAGTCGAGTTTTTTTGGAGACAAATATAGACCAATCAAAGATTGCTAAACAAGGGGAATCCCCAGAAGTCGTTGCAACAAATCGCACTGTGTAAATACACCTTTACCATTGCACCACTCATGCAGGCGCTGGAGCTCAGTGGACTAACTTATCGGACCCAGCGATCATTGACGACAACCTTTCTCTATTGGATGTATTTGGCATGTTGTTGTTGGATATCTTCATCTATCTTGTGATAACGTGGTACGTCGACGCTGTCAAGCCGGGAGAATTCGGATTTCCGCTACCCTTCTACTTTCCGTGCACTGTAAGTTGTAAATGTTAGTGTCTTAAGTTTTTACGGCACATTGTACCGTGTGAACAGATCTTGAAAGTGCCTACTAAAAGTTAAAGCCCAGAATTGAGAGCCTGTGTTACAGCGCAGACTGGATAAATAATTATAAGTAGATAGTCGTACGTAAAGATTATTATGTGTTTCATATCAGTCTACATTAATCTCTGTGAGGTTTTTTTCTTCTTCTCTTTCTTTCCCAGAAAGACTATTGGTGTGGGACGAAGACAGATTTTTCTGCTTATGATACGGAAAATGAATTGGCATCAGACAAGGGAAGCTCTCAGTTCTTTGAAAAAGAACCACTTGGATTAACCGCTGGAATCAGCATTAGGAATCTAAGGAAGGTAAGAAATCTCGATTATCAACCGAATTGTCACCTTATAATACCGCCGTTACACGGCGATCCGCGGTTGATCCGGATCAGAATAGTTCGCCTTTTTAGATGGGTAAACAATAATCCGCATCAATGAAGTTCACCTACAGGAAGCGTTCTTGGAATGGCGTGACGTTTTCTTGGAATGCCGTGACGTTTTTCCATTGTGTAACCGCTCGCTCAAACTAGCTGGCAGGGTGCCAAGATTCCCTAGACGCTTGCTGACAGGGCTGTCAAAAGTGCCATGTAACCGCAAACCGTCATTATTTGGCGAACCCCAAAAAGCCAGCTCTTATGCGGATCAGACTCAGTTTAGTAAACCTGTTCGATCGATGCCCGTGTAACCGCGGCTATTATTACGGGTTGTTGGGCTGGACCTTTCTTTGCTCTGGCGCTTCTGGGCCAAGGGTCATGTCTTACGAAACGGCTGACGTACTTACCATTATTCCCAGCCGGAGCCGATTGCTCAAAGCAGTATTAGCCGTTAATACAAGGTTAAATTTCTAATAGCTGTATTAGAGATAGGCCTTCAACTAACCTAGGATAAAATTTAACACTGCTTTGATCAACCGGCACCAGAAAGTGATTGTGTCATCATGACGTAAGATACTCTGGCTTCGCAAGACAGGCCCCAGGAAACTGAAGTTAGCAAATATGCTAAGCTTGGTCGTTTGATAAGAATTCAAGGTCAATTTTCGAATCGAGAAACCTAATGAAATTCCAAATATAGCAATGGATTCCAATGTTTTAATCCAACGTATTTAAATTGTATTATTGCATCAAATTTGGTTAAATATTGAGTTAATAGGTTCATAATCCATTTGTCCATTATCGCTTTAGATGAAAAGTATTATGTATAATAAATAATTTTAAATAATTTTCCCATTTGTTAGACATTTGGTAACGGCAGTAAAAAGAAGGTGGCAGTTGATGGCACATCACTGAATATGTACGAGGGCCAAATAACGGCTTTATTGGGACATAACGGTGCTGGCAAAACTACAACCATGTCCATGATTACAGGTTAGTCTATGATTACAGGCCAGACCATGATTACATGTCAGTCCATGATTACATTTCATTCCATTATAACATGTCAGTCTTTAATTACAGGGAGGTTAACTAGACATCATAAGTCAAATCAGGAGTCCGTTAAATAAAAGTGTGTAACTCAATATACAAAGTGTCCACGACATTGTAGACAAGCAAATAATAATAACGTCATTCCCGAGACCTGGTTGCTTCATTCTAGTTCAAACAATCTCCGATACTGTCCGTCACCTCCGGTTATCGGCTTTAGTGTAATGACAGGCCATTTTTTAGCCCATCAGCGGTATATTTACCGCTGCGGGCAATACTTGTAACGCATGTAGATAAACTTAAATCCGTTCATAGGTCGATTAATCAGGACAAGATTCAGCAGCTTCTCTATGACGTTCACAGCTATATTCAAAATGCCTAGCCATTACATACAAGGTCCCTCGCCGAAATGAATCAATGGACCATTTTATACAAATGCTTGTTGCTTATGTTAAAGCGGAATGCTGGCTAATTCGTTTTAAAAGTAAGATGGCGGGTACTTGAAAAACATAATCTGAAAATGAAATGGGTTTTTCTCTATTTCGCACTATAGTTTATTGCGTTTCATCGCTTGATTTAAACCACTGTTTCGTAAAGTTTCCTAAAGGCTGTTCGGGTGGTCAGCGGCTCCCTCTTTTCATTACTTAAATTGCATTTAAAATTTTTTTATATCCATATGCAATTTAAAAAATACATACCTTCCGTGTTACTTATTCCAATAATCACCTCTGTCCTAACTTACTTTGTTTAGCGAAGCAACTTTAACTTCGAATCCCGGTTCACCTCACGATATTTTGCTCGCTAAAGCCTTGTGCATATTGGCCTTCGAGCTGTTAAAGTTTGTCAAGTGTTAAAATAGTCTTTGACCATACATAAAAAAAAAAATTTGTTTGCAGGTTTCCTACCACCGACTAGTGGCACGGCGCTGGTAAATGGTTACGACATCAGAAAGGATCTGGCTAACGTGAGGTCTAGTCTGGGCCTCTGTCCACAACATGATATTCTCTTTGACAACATGACCGTTGAGGAACATCTCAGACTATTTGCTCAGGTATTTTACCGTTTCTGTTTGATCTTTATTAAACGTGTTACAAATATATTTGCTTTTAAGGTCTTTTTAAGTAAACAGTTCCACCTGGCTCTACTTTAATAAAATTACATTAAGACTGTTGGGAAAAGGTCATTTAAAATCAACAACAGTTTTTAAGGGATGCTTTGTATGCTGTATTATCCCCACACCGCTTCCGCACTTTTAACATTTGGGTATTATATAAATTAACACAGTTCATATGAAAAAGTGGACTTTGTTGAAAAATTATCTAGATATATCTGACAAGATAGGACTTGGTGGTTACATCACCTGTTTCCACTTTCACACAATGTATAACAAATATAACAAACTTCTCAATACCATACTTATGGCAATAATTTCTTAAATAGTATTTTCGTAAGTTTAGGTTTTAAATGAGTTAACTTTTCTATACAGCTGAAGGGGTGTTCTAAGGAGAATCTGAGGTCGGAGGTCAATAAAATGATTGGGGTTCTAAACCTGGAGCCCAAGCGAAACTCTCGATCAACCACGCTATCTGGAGGTCAGAAACGAAAACTTTCGGTGGGAATTGCGCTTATTGCCGAATCAAAGGTAAGCTTTGAACTTAATTTATGCACACACGACCGTTTCTGTAAAGAATTGTAAATCTACATTCACCCTTTGTAAATTTACAGCAAACGAGACCAACACAAAATTGAAACCAGTGTAAACTATTAACATCGGAATCTGATGTAACAAAACTAATTCGACTGTAACTCAACAGACATTAAAAGTTACACATTTTATAGTGCTGGTAAGTGGTAGGTTGGACACTTCATATATTATCATATGTATGGGCGTGTCAGCACTCCAACAAACAAGTGCATTTGCAATTACCATGTCATATATATAGAGCAGATAACCCTTAACTGCCCTCATCTTTATTTGGTATAGACTAAGAGGCTTACTACTAACTCTAAACGATACATTTTTCAGGTTGTGCCTATTATCACCCATATCGTATAGCTATGTGTGTTACATATTCGCCACATGTTTATCTTCACAATATACATGTTACATGTATTGCCTTTTCTCGAGATGCGCCTTTAGGTTATCCAGAACATCTCGAGATTCAGGTCTATCTAGAAACTTGTCTCTGAGAATTTATATAGAATATGAGATTATTTATCGGCTTTAATTAGTCGATATCCCTGTGCCAGTGTGATTACTGTTTATAAAAATATAGAGTACTAAATGGCTTTTAAGTCTCTTTTCGTTTATTTAGTAACAACATCACACGAAAACCCACATCGTTGCATGTGCAATCTACCGCAGCGGATTCTTTATAGTCGTCAAGTGATAATATGATATCTTTTAAAGGTGGTGGTTTTGGACGAACCTACCTCTGGGATGGATCCCGACGCCCGCCGGCAGATCTGGGACATACTGCAGACTCACCGTGAAGGTCGCACCATGTTACTCACAACACACTTCATGGATGAGGCGGACATCTTAGGAGACAGGATAGCCATTATGGCGGAAGGGGTCGTCAAATGCTGTGGTTCATCGCTTTTCTTAAAAAACAGATATGGTAAAGAATTTTGTATTTAGAAGTAAAATAAAATAACAATTCTTAAGTTTTCCGAAAAGCCATGTTTGAACGAAGCGATCTTAGCCTAAGATGAATGGAATTGATATGAAGGCACATTGAGTAATTTCGTTCATAGTTAACTAAGAATGTTATGTGAATCCAGGTAAAGATTCTCTTAATAGCAATAAGTTTGTTACCAAGAAAACGTCTGACGGGTGTTTTGTGCCTTTGTGGGAGTTTTCTGTGAACCTGAGCCCTCTAGGTATGGGGCATCGAGAAGCCCATTTGTTTTGAAGTCCTATTTACCAAAATAACTTTAAATACAACGTTAACCCCCAATCAAACAAACAAACAAACATCCAATGTCCGTATTTCATTTCAAGGTGCTGGTTATCATATGGTCATGGTGAAGACTGATGCTTGTGACGTCAGAGTGGTGACGGAGCTGGTTGTACGTCACGTACCGTCCGCCTCGCTGGAGAGCGACATAAGCGCCGAACTCTCGTACAGACTGCCTCACGAAGAGTCAGCCAAATTTGAAGCTTTATTTTTAGAATTAGAAGAAAACAAAGATGCCTTGGGCGTATTAAGTTTCGGCGCCTCTGTAACAACTATGGAAGAGGTATTTCTAAGGTATGATGGTCTTGCCCAACGTCATTTCCCCATATTGATTGTTCGCAAACGTCATTTCCCCATATTTATTGTTTGCAAATGAATTTATCTATATTTATTGTTCGCAAAAGTCATTTTCACATATTTTTTGTTCGCAAACTTTATTTCCCCATATTTGTTGTTAGCAAACGTAATTTTTCCATATTTATAGTTCGCAAACATCATTTCCCCCATATTTATTGTTCGCAAACATCTAACAACAGATATGGTTGATTTGCACGTTACGTTATCCCTATCTCATCTTTAAATTGCCTCTCTTGAACCTTTTAATTTGTTTTCCTTTTCGCTTTATATCGTGACTTGTGGTTTGAAGGTTGACAGATGTCGATCTCATCACATTGGATAAGCAGTAAATGTAACATGATATAAGTCTTATTAGGCTTATCTTAGACTTTCGCTTTCAAATTAAGTGAACGATTTTAACATGACGCTGTAACGATTTACTGTGTGTATCTAAGCATATCAGTAAGTTTACACGAAAAATAACATTTCCGTTTGACCCATGTAGTCATGCGACTAGTTATAATATAAACCTAAGCTTAGATCGGCCTTGATAACTATCCAAACCCTTGCATAAAAAGCAGAATTATATAAATATCTTTGGCGGCGGTTGGCGGGAGCTATCTATGTCCTATGGTGCTCTCTTTTCTAATGGGCATCGGGAAGCCGTTTTTTGGTGTCGTCGTGTCCTATGGTGTATTGCTTAGTACCAGTGCCGTTCAGGACTGTTAACTTTGGTCTGATTCTTTGACCCATTGGACAGGCACACCGTCATAGCAGTGAATAGTACTGCCTAAAAGCCCAATTAAACAAATTATAAATCAGGCCATTTTGGGTATACACAGATGTGAATAATATTAATTTCTGGTAAGACATGAAGCGCCATTGTAAGCAATTACTTATATACATCTACTTGTGCAATCCATATTGAAGTAATTTGTTTCCACTTTTTTATCGGCCTGAAATAACGCGACTCTGGCAGTTCTGCCCAGATTGTGGATCACTATCTAATGTAAAGCCATATTGGCATGAACGCGATAAATATTGTTATTCATAACAAGTGCTGTCGATGAATGCTTGGATTGGCTCATTAATAACTGAATAGCGTTTCATAGCAGTCTTTATTTATTGACTCGAGTCACATATAGCCATAGAGGTTCGTGGTCATTCTCTTTGCATTGCTGAATCTAGTTCCAATCACTTCTATTAGCTAACGTATAGACTAAGGATAGACCTAAATGTTCCTGTAATGTGTTTACCATCATGTCGCTTGCTCTATAATAGATGGCGTTCCTTGTTTAATGTTTTGTAAACATTCAATCGCAATGTTATTTGCTAGGCCATTGACTTTCAAATGGCAAACTAGTATGTCGAACCTTTGTTGCGTGTCTGCACGAAGTCAATAAATTCTACCTTAATTTCTGTGTCGTCATAAAAACACTACAGCCGGGAAAGCACGTGGTTTGTGCCATCTATCAGACTCAACCTGCAATTTGCGGTACATTACTTATTTAACTTGTATTTAGAAGGAAGGAACGTAACATTATATAAGTTTGATGGTTGAAAGTCAAAAATATTATAAAAATGACAAATAGATGATAGTATGCTAACGATTTAAAGGAATTGATTGTTGCAGAGTTGGTGAAACAGGAAGCACTGATGATGGAATAACGGGTTCATGCTACGTAAATAAAACATATGTGGAGACAGAGAATGCTTTGAGCCCTGGAAAAAGTCCGTCGATCAAAGAAACCCCAGAAAAACAGACAGAGGGTTACACACATATAGGTAATATAGCAACATACATATACCCTACCGCGTTAACGGTGTGACATTAGGTTTCAAGTCGTCAAACAGGAAAGATCGGTGCAATTTTAGCGATCCAGTCAAAATCTAGTTCATTAAAATAGGATGTGCTCTATTTGAAGGTTTCAACAAATCACATTGTGATAATTGAGCACTACTTTTTATTGTTATTTAAAGTAACATAAGCACTCAAAATTAGGGCTTAACAACAAATTATGATTGCCTTGATTTTAGCCAACTTTGAAGTTTGTGCATAAACTAAAACAATTTGTTTGAAATTAAAATTATTAAGTTGGTTCAAGGCTAGTAATAGCCAGGAGAAATCATGCAATAATTCGAATTCAGCGTAAGGAAGGCCGGCCATTTTTCCTCGCATGCCTCAACTAAAAGCTTTTGATCTCGCCGGGTTCATGACCGTATATGGAATGAGTTAAGATTTTGAATAGTGGACGGGGGCGGGGCTAATTAACGTTTGACTTGGTGTAGCGTCAGTACATCTTTGGGTGGCTCAGTCATGACCGCTGATTGACACATCCACATAATAATATTCTGACAGAAAATTCAGTTTTTAGTTTTTTTTTGTTTTATGAAACTCTCCTTCAACCTACAAATTTGATGTTGGAATTATTGGAAAGCCTCTAACTTGTACTTCTTGGGAAAAATACAAATTTTTCATGAGATTCTGTGATAGTGCAAAATTCAGAACTGAGTTATTGTTTTAATTCTGACAGTAATCAGGTAGCATTTGACTCCAAACATATAACTTTTGTAAAAACGCAACGATTTCCCAGTCAAATGGCGTGTTAAATTTTCTCTTAACGCTCATAAGGTATAACTTGTCTATTCGTGTTATCGACAAAGTTAGACAGTAGGTTTGCTGTATTACAGTATTAACACTGCTTAGCAGCAGTACTGACTATCTTAATTCTCAATATCGTATATATTTTTTGTATAAATGTAGAGAAAGAAAAATTTTGCTTGCCTCCATCGGGATTTGAACTCAGGTCTTTGGCCATATATATACATGTATGTGTGGCTCATAGCTTATATTCTTTTCTCATTATTGAAGACTTCAACAAAGACGTTAAGAAGAACACAGGAATCAGTTTGTATATTCAGCAGTTCTATGGAATGTTTGTCAAGAAAGTCATGCACACTCTCCGGAACCGGACAGTCACTCTTGTGCAGCTTCTCCTGCCGGTTATCTTCACCATCCTGGCTTTGGTCGTGGCGAAAATTGGCGAAGAGCGGGAGGTATACCCAGAACTCTTTCTTGACACGTCACCTTTCAAAAGCACAAAAATACCTTATACCGCAGGACTTACACCCGCCTCCCAAGTTTCTGATATGGCGTCTGCATATGGTAATGTTTTGACTGGAGTCGTTGGAACTCCTGCATTGGTTGATGTGATGACAGGCCCCTATGATAATCTGACCGACTATTATTTGGGTGATGGTGTCAACCTGGATACATATTCCTACAACAAAAGGTTTATCTTTGGAGCAGCATTTCAATCTGCTATGCCATTGGCTGGAATAAATAAGACAACAGTAGTTGGGTATTTCAGTGGACAACCATATCACGCAGCTCCCATATCCTTAGGATTGGTGATGAACGCTTTGTTTCGATACGCGACGAACTCAAACAAGAACATTCTAACCAGTAATTACCCTCTGCCGCCCACGGGCGATTTAATCTCCTCGTCAGGAGCTGGTATCGGATTTTCAGTGGCATTTAATATACTCTTCGGATTAGCTTTCTTGGCGACCAGCTTTGTGATTTTCTTGATTAAAGAGAAAGAGACGCAGGCCAAGCACGTGCAGAGCGTCAGCGGTGTACACGTCATCACTTTCTGGGCAGCAAACTTTGTGTGGGATTACATCAACTTTTTGATCCCGGTGGGATTGATTTTAATTGTGTTCGCGGGATTTCAGACTGAAGCTTATGTTCAGGAGGGTCGCCTAGGTTACGTGCTTTTGCTCTTTTTAGCATATGGATGGTCGGTTTTGCCCTTCATGTATTTACTACATTTCCTGTTCAAGACTCCAGCAGGCGGAATGGCTGCTCTTACTATGGCTAATATAGGAACAGGTAACACCGATTTTTTAAAAAATTACTAAAAATTACTCGAGTTAAGGGGCACAGGATGCCCAATTGTTTGTGGTGCTGTTTTGTTAATGTTATGTAATGTTCTGTCCTGTCTTGCATGTTGCCAGGGTCGTTTGCGTTGTTTTCTTCACCTATTGGGCTGGCACTGCATCATGTAAGTGAAATAACATTGAGTACGGCGTAAAACCTCAATCAAACAAACAAACAAACAAATAAACTAAAATTGTACTACTTTATATTACACTAGTTTTACTTTCTAGGTTTGGTGACTCTACTCACTGTATTCATTCTGAAGCTGCTTAACCTAGATGTTTGGGAGCAATTACAGTGGATATTTGCAATTCCTCTACCAAACTACTGTTTAGGGCAAGGGCTCGTTGACCTTCAAACCAATCATGAAAACTTGAAGACCTGCGATCGATACAATTATCAATTCATCTGTGATCCAGGTAAAATATACACCACTTTAAATGTTTATTCAAGAAAATATAACATGTACCTTGAAGTATATTGGTCAATACGCTGTGTACTGGTGCATTCGCATGGTGCAATGGTAGAAACGCCTTTTTTGGATTATGTTCTTTACAGTGCTTTGATTGGTAGATATGTTGTCTCCAAAAATCTCGACCAATCAAACGGCTAATAATTTGGGGAATCCCCCAAAGTCATTATTACCAATCGCATGATATTAAGACGTACGTGTCGCGACTCCTTAGTTGTTCTGTGATTCGGTTAATCTTCGGAAATCCAGCCTACGGACATCAACTTAAACCTGAAACGGAAAATGACTTTAAACGAGGCTTACCTGATATGACGTATCTTCCGGTTCTCTTGTTCACCAAACGTCTTTAATTTTCTTCTGTGGCTGAATTGTGTTTGAGGCAAGACGCTTTTTCTAGTTCTGCAAGGCCAGTGTTAAATACTCTTGTATTATATAAACAACTTCATTTCCAACTGTTATTCTTGAACATCGAAAATGGTCAATTTAACTGTTGTGTTTATATTCATTTGTGCTTCGATCCACATCAAAAGAACAACGACGGACGGCTATGGACACGAGTGGTAAACAGTAGTATTAAATATCTATTTCGATGTGATATACTATTTCTTATTTGCATATTTTGGTCAACACTTTCTAGCATAGTACTATCGTACGGATTGCGTGGCCTCCACCAGGGATGGTCCATACTAGAGTGTATCGTTCGAGAGTGTAGGTTTATGGACGCATGAGCCCGTTATCCAAGCAAGTTGGATTCACGCCGGTTGGTCGAATATTTGGTGTTTCCATGCATCTAATTTTCTCCCCATAATAATGCTAACCAAGGGGTTTCAATTGGAACTGTAATCTTGTTGGAAATCATAAGGCAGGTCTATAGGATGTCAATCGACAGGGTATTTAACAATTTTTCACAAGTCTTACATGAGCAGAGTGTGGATGGGCTCCATTGTTACATAATGTGGTTTCCTTATCTTACTTTCAGACACTTGCGGAGATTTTTGTTTAACATATCAGAATAACTATTTAGCCTGGGACAACCCTGGAATTGGAAGATACCTCGTATTTTTAGCCGCCCAGGGATGTGTCTATCTCATACTGGTTTTCCTGATCGAGTCTCGAAAGATCGAGTCTTTATGGTACCGAGTCCGTCCCCCACCCAGCCCTGAAGTCATGTCACAGAATCTGCAGACCCCCGAGGATAGTGACGTCGCCGCTGAAAGGAAACGTATCAACAACGACAGCGTAACCAATCTGCAAAATACCAACACCTTAATCCTTAAAAACCTTAGCAAGTATTACGGGAACTTTTTAGCCACTGACCACCTGTGTCTGGGTGTACCCAAGGGAGAGACGTTCGGATTACTCGGCGTGAACGGAGCTGGAAAGACCACAACGTTTAAAATGATGACTGGCGAACTAATGGTATCCGGTGGAAACGCTTTCCTTAACGACTATGATGTCAAACGGCATATTAAAAAGGTAAACAAGCTTCAAAGTTTTGAACTAAAAGTAAATGAAACACCGAATATTGCAGATGGCACAGTGAAAGTCTGTCTGTAATATCATCTTCAGAAAATGACAGCTAACATATCACATGGCATAGGCCCTATGTGGAGTTGAGCATTATATAGTATACCTGTTCGCTGGTTTCATAGACCAAGCGAAACTTAAACTTAGTATTCGGGGATTCGTTTGTTTTCTGTCATAGTATGTTGATATGTGGTTGTAATTCAATTTCTATGAGGAGTTATAATATTGCACAACGAATCGCCCTTATTTGTTCCAACCAAGTATACCTCTTTTTTTTAAAATTTAAGTTAGTAAGTAAGCTTAGGCCTGTTGATCATTGACTGACTTTTGATGGTATAGGGGATGGCCACTTCAATGTCTTAAACGGTAGTTATTGGTCCTCACTAAGAGAGGGTTATCTTCGAATCAACAAATATACAGCGGACTTGTAGTATTTATGTTCACTTTATAAACCACATAAATAATTCCACCTGTATGTTATACGTATTAAGGTCCAACAGAACTTGGGTTATTGCCCTCAGTTTGACGCCCTTATAGACCAGATGACGGGCAGAGAGACATTGCGCATGTTTGCCAGGTTGAGGGGCATACATGCGCACCAAATAGAGCCGGTCATCAATAACCTTCTTAAAGCTCTCATGTTAGAGAAGCACGCGGACAAAGAGACGTCCAAATACAGGTGGGTCTTCTATTTACGTCACAGGGGCAGAATAATCCGCAAAAAAATATATATATATTATTCAGTACTGCAAAATACGTATTTTGCTGGGATCGGTTGCAAAAAACAGTATTAAATTTAATCCTAGATTAGACGACGTCACGCCTTGTTGAAGACCTGTCTCTTGTACCAGTATTAGTGATTTAATCTGGTTTTAGCGGCCAATGATGCTTTGAGCAACCGGACCCAGCAAAATACGTAGTTTGCAGTTCTGAATAATATTCTCTGATCAATCTTGTTTGGTACGATAATTTCTGGTCCAAGGTTGAGCGATATTGCTTACGCTAAAAGAAAGGTTTACCAAAGTGTTAAAATTGTGTGGAATTTTTTTTTTTATTTCAGTATTTGGCAAACAAACGTGTGAACCTTTTTTAAAATGTTGCTCCGTCAAATGGAGATTCTTGTATATACACTTTGATACAAGCTAAGGTTGTCTTATACCTTTTCTTACTTATGAAGAATAATCGTTGATATTGCTTTGGAGGAAGATTGTATAACGTAGTGAAAAATGGCACAAACACGTATTTTATTATCACATTATTATTTCTTGATCAGTGGTGGCAATAAGAGAAAGTTGAGTACAGCAATAGCCTTAATAGGGGACCCGCCCATTATATTCCTGGACGAACCAACCACTGGAATGGATCCCGGTGCACGGAGACAGTTATGGAATGTGCTGGCCGACATCCGGGCAAGTGGCAGGACACTTATTCTCACGTCACACAGGTAAAACACTGATTTAGTTTGTCTTGTAAAAAGTCATCAAGGGAGAAATATATTTGATACCCATTATTCGGTCATGATTATATCCGCCGTGGAAACGTTGTGTCCGTTCCGTCCGACCATTATTCTTCCCGCTTTAAGGTCTCGAGGCTTGACAATTCTCACGAGACTTAACTAGTTAATTTAAGGCTATACTGTTCACGAGGCAGGAATACCTCTTAAAAATTGTGAAGTTGTACAACTTTATCGGCTGTAAAACTAACCGGAAACTTCACGCAGCAATATTTTTATTAGATTCACAACAAAATGGCCAGTCAATACCTTTAAGACTCGAGAAAAAGAGAATAATTTGATTCTCTATTTTAGAATTGCCGTGTTATAAAATGCATGCAGGCTATGTTTGCGTTCCAAGGTGTGCATTTAGCCTTAATACTGTCATTAGCTTTATAACTACCATTTACCTTTATTATTGTCATTCAGCTTTATAACTGCCATTTACCTTTATTACTGTCATTTACCTTTATTACTGTCATTTACCTTTATTACTGTCATTAGCTTTATTAGTGTCATTAGCCTTATTACTGCCATTTACCTTTATTACTGTCATTCAGCTTTATTACTGCCATTTAACTTTTTGCCTTTCCCTTATAACACTGGGGAATTTGCACAAAGCCAAAATTTAAAATTTAATCTCACGCCGTTTCTATGACGCCAATATTGTCGCCACGACAACTGCGCGTTCGAAACGTCGGAAAGGCTTTGTGGCACAGACCTCTGTAACTCACTCAATCTTTTCTTTGTTTCAGTATGGAGGAATGTGATGCTTTATGTACACGATTAGCAATCATGGTGAACGGAACGTTTATGTGTCTAGGCAGCTCACAACGTCTGAAGAATAAGTTTGGGTTAGGGTATACCTTAATATGCCGTGTAACCGGACCAGATACGATTCTGGCCGGTCTCAAAGAATTTATTCAGCTTCAATTCCCGCAAAACCAATTATTAGACGATAGACAGGGATACGTCAGTTATCAGCTCACCAATATCAATTTATCCTTGGCCTATATATTTGGGACTCTCGAACGAGCCAAAGGGGAGTATCATATTGAGGACTATTCGGTGGCGCAAACCACCTTGGAACAAGTCTTCTTGAACTTCAGTAAACATCAAAAACCAACAGTGACCCAAGCTAGCCGGTGCTGTGCATTTTTGCCCTGCTGTTCGAAATAGAGAGTACTATTTTTTTTCTCTTTATCATACATGCTCCCAATCAACATTCTATTTTATTACACAATCTTTTAAAGAAAGTGATAACAGTTTTGGAAGCAAAGTTTTTTAAGCAGTTAATGCAAAAATGATACAAATTTATTATTCAATACTAAACCAATCTACTTCCCCTAAAAATCAGGTCTAAAGAGCTCCCTCGTATATTTTCTTTCGCCATATGCCTCGGATTTTAGTCATATTGCTTAACTAGAGTAAGCGGTTTTTGTAAATCATTTTAGTAGCACGAAACACATTCCATGCTTTTGGACAGTCTGTCAGAATACGGATTGTGCTTTTTATCTTGAGAGTGAATTTTAACAAAGCTTAATCACACACTCTGTTTTCGTGGCAACACAATACCCTCTGCACATGCTGTAAATTTAAACCGACGTAAGAAAAATTATGTAGGAGATGCATTTGAATACCATCAAAAATCTTAAAAGACCTAGTTACGAATCCACGAAAAGTCAGGGTTATAAAATTGATATTGACATTTTCAAAAAAAAATGATAGATTAATTGAATATTTTATTTATTGCTACATTGTAATACATTTGAACAACATTCCATGATTCCATGAGGACACGTCCCACCAATATTTATACAAATCTCATCCAAAGCAATATACAGCTAGTGGGAATATTTAATACATATATAAAAATAAATTTAAATATCTAGTCGAAATGTTGAGTTATTTATTTGTTTATTCACTTATTAATATATATTTTGTTAATTTATTTATTTATTTATTTATTTGTCCCGCCTTTTGTATAAAGATTAATAAGGCAAAATTGTGTTAATATTTTACAAACAATACAAAATTCAGTGGTTGAGAACTGCTTGTGGTAAATATGGCGATATTTTCAAGCATGCTTTTTGCGCTTATATAAAACATCATTCGGAGCAATATTTGAACACTAAACCATGCATCGTTATTTAATCAGTGTTGTTTTTGATTTTCTCGGGATAAGCTCTCTCGACTAAAACATTCACTAATTCTTGGTTTTGGAGGCCAAGACAAATAGGGAAATGAACCCCACCACCGACACAAAATGACCAAAGTGGTTATATCTCGAGATTGAACAAACGTTTATTAGTTTATGTCATATGTTTAAGACAGTAGATGTTATGTTTGAATTGTATATAGGCCTACAGGCGTAGTACGTTAATTTTAATGATAATGGTACAATGTAGCATTTTTTTTCTTCGATTCCCTGGTACATTCTGTATATAATATATATATTATGTCTTCAATCCATTTTTTTACGTGAAATTTATTTAAACCTGTGATTTGTTTTCTTACACTGCTCAGTTATTATAGACATGTTATGGCTTAGGCTATGTCTTTCACATGCGTATCTTGAAATAAAACCACACTGCTTTCACGATGTAGTTATACGTCCCCTCGATTCTTCTTTTGGCTGGTTGTACGCTGTAAGTGGAGCTATTCCACCCTTATGAGAGGCTGATTGGGGCTTCACGCCATACTTCAGTTTTATTTAACTCATGTGACGCTGTG
>JAVFBZ010172319.1:3472-25805 GCA_032466195.1 Katharina tunicata | reverse complement strand
GATTGACATATTTCCAATTAAAATTTCTGGTAGAATTTTCAGGTTTTGTGTTGCCTTTAAACTATCTTCCCCTTCAAATCTGGAGGTGGAATTAACGGAATGCCTCTTATTTTTTTATATAAATATCTATAATTCATGTGATTCTGTAAAAACTCAAAATACTGAATTTTTGGTTGCGTATAGGACTTTAATACAGCATTGTCACACCTACAGTATATATAAAGTTTCTTATCGATGCTTTTCTTGCAGTTACATACACAAGCCTTCCTGTTTGTTTACATTAAAATGGATTGTTTTCAATTTTCTAAAAGAGCATTACACATACCCAAAGTTATACTAGTTAGAAACAATAACGATTTTGGTCACAAGATATAAGTAGTCTTTCAGAACACCTTCCCCTAAATTATTACACAAACATCACAGGTGTACTGATCATGGATAAATACATGCATAGGGCCTACATTATATTGTCGCTTAAACAAAACATGTATAAAATCAATTTTAACAGTTTTTTTTTTACATCTACTTCCTGGATTGTTGATGACTTCTCCTTGTTTCATTGCCACCTAAGTTTCACAAATATTTTGAACAACAAAACCTAAGAAAAACACACAGCTGGAGTCTGTACATTTCATTTTTTCTTGAGCTACATGAATACTCACCAAATAATAACAGATAGCCTCCCAAATTCTGTGAATTATTTCCACAATAAGCATCAATGGATTGTGACTCTGAGCTCTTGGAGCCGACATCTGCAGAAAAATAGGCCACAGTGACCTAGTTTTCACTTATCTAGAGTTTCACTTTCCAATTGTGTAATTGTGCAGCTTGCATTATAACTGAACATGCATTTATGTTTCCAAGGTAATAACAATTAAGTGATTAAGTTATATAAACCAGGCCACCGTGACCTCTTAGCAAAAATCAAACAAATCAAACAATCACAGGAACACCAAATTTAGAATTAAAGTTTATTCATCTTTAGCTTTCATTAGAAATAAAACTGCCAATTTCAAATAAATATTTGCTTAGAGTTAGTACCAAGGGTAGAACACATTCAAGACAAACAACAGAATTTCAGGTTTGAGATGGCTCAGCACAGACGGTTGCTTTGCTTTTAGTAAAGGTGAGCTAGGCAATACATTCCATAGTTATATTACTTTTCTGATCAAAATATGTTCAGCTTAGGGGGCCATCAACTTACATGATGCATGCTTCAGGGGATAGTACTGTGGTGATGGGGTATATCAGTATAAATGGAAAAACAAATCAGGTAGGTGATGGGTTGAAATCAAACATGTGATATGCTGTAATATATATCATAGGTTACAAGTGAAAACAATTGCCTGAAATCAGCCTGAGTGCTGATGATTTAATTCCAATGAAAAATTTTCGATTTGAAATTTAAAATTTTGTTTGTTTAAAAAAAAAAAAACATGCTGAATTTTGGAAAATGGATAGATAGTTGTCCAAATCAAAGTAATCAATATCATTCAATATCCTGACAACAAAATGATTAAGGGACCTGTCTTAAATTGTATGAAATCAGCAATGTACTGAAGAAGTACATGTAGCCTACTGGTAAGAATAAGTGCCTACCTTTCTGAGTCCATGCTATATACAGAGAGGCTGGAGAAAACCCCAGGCTATACAACCTGCTTCACCAGCAAAGGTTATTAGGCTGACCATCTGTTGTTAACTAAACACCTATAAACATATCTTTATATCATACAGGTGGCTCCAGGCCTGTGCCAGAAACACTGCACCAGATTACTTTGTTCATAAGACTTCTCAGAGAGAATCTCATCTTCACACTTTCATGTTGTAATTCCAATTGGTGTCTTATAATTGTACCAGCTTTTTGTTGTCTACCCATAGGTAGCTGCAAACCCTAGTGGAAATATATTACCTTTTCACAATGATCAATTGTACTAATGGGAAGTAACTTTCAAACAGTTTAATTACACCAACATTTACATACCTACAGCCAGATATTTGACACAACAGATTTGTAATATTAATAATTATTTTCACACATTAGCATTCTGATAGCCTCAAGCTAATGTCAAATTATCAAATTGGAATATCTATCTGTAATCCAAGAAACTGCATCTAAATCTATATGCGTTTTGGGACCCAAAGAAGTTGGGTAAACAACTGACTAAAAGATTTACATTCTTTGCTCTGCTATGCATTATGAGCTAACGGGCATCAGGAAGCGGATTTGTTGTGGTGGTGTTTTTCCTGTAAATGTATTGTGGTGTCTTGCCAGTATATTCAGGGTGGTATCCTTCTCTCATTGGACTGGTACAATTTCATGTGAGTGAAATAACCTTAAGTGTGGCATAAAACCCAAATTAAGCAATCAAGCCTTGTGACATTATAAGTTTACCGTCTGGATGGAATCTGTAGGGAACTATTAGCAAATAGTAAGAAACAATGACACACAAAATTTATTAGAAAGTTTAAAAGTTATATATCCTGAACATCAAATGAAATCAGGCTTTAAGTTCAAGAACGACTACATGTTGATAAATCCTAATATGCATAACTGGGCAAAATTTTGTGAATTTCAATATGTACATGTAGGAGAACATTGTTGATAGAAAGGTCTAAAGACATATGCACTATCAGGTAGATTTCTTTTGTTACAATTATAGACTGTCAAGTCTTAAGCCATTTTAATCAAGTGCTTTAATTTCCAAATTGCACAATCATGTTGTGCACGTTGTGAAATTCATTCTTCTGGACACTATACTTTACATGTAATATTATAATTCTTTCAAAGTCAGTATCTTTAACCATGGTTTAAAGCTGATAAAATGTTTCATGTATATAAGAAATTATGTTAATATTTATTTTATCCTTTTGTTTCTTTACTGTTTGTATTTTATTCTTAAAGATTGACTTTCTCTTTGTGACCAACTACTGTCCAAAAATGGCTCTCTGGCTTAGCCCAGTATGTTTCCAGATTATATTCATACTGTCATATTAAGCACTGGAGGAACATTATATTTCCAACATTAAAAACACTATAAAAGTGACTCACATTTTATGGTTGTGTTAAGAGTCGCTGTCTGTTGTTGGAATATAAGTGAAGTACCCATGAGCATGGAATTAAACACCAAACAATCAACTGTAGAAAAATATCCCACAAGATACAACAATCTTCATGAGCTGCATTCCCCAGATCTAATTTGGTAAATAAAATCAAATGATGGCCACAGCAATGTTTTATTCTGTTCATGTACATGTATACAGTGTATGGCTATTATTAGCCTAGCTTCAAACCAACTAATACAAATTCATTCAATCCGCCCATCATCAACAGATCAAAGTACATTCCCTTTATTATGTATTATGTGACATACTTTATCATGTACTAGTGGTACACAACAAATGATTAAATAGGTTTCTAACACCTACTCCTGCATAGTTAAATATTTATTAGGTACGGTAAAAATAAATAGAAAATCAGTACAAACATTTATATTTTAACACAAGATCAATATTTAATTACGCACTTTTAATTTTGGCTTTTCGATAATATGAAGGTACCTTCATATTAGTAAACAACAGCATTCTTCACAAAGAGTATGATACCTACTTCCCTGCACATGTATATCAAACATTAACAGAATAATACAATCAAATTTCAAAATGGCCTGCACGTATCTCTATGAAATCTATTTTAAGTAACCCAGCAAAAACTTTTCTGTTGGATAACATCTTCACTACATACAAATAAACTTTTACTTTTATTTTAGTATAATGACAATATTACTTACCTTAAATGAAGTTCTTCCAAGAAAACTGATTTATGTAGGATCCAGAATTACACACCCACCTTTGGCTGTATACTTGTATGTACATGTACTCCACTATACAACTATTGCTCAATGTACAGGTAATGACAATCTACCTACCATATGAGACAATCTCAATTCATGACCACTGAATTGTTATACTGGGTCATTTCTGAAAAATTGCTAGCCACTTCGAGATAAAATAGATATCAAATCTAGATAAAGTGCTACTTTATGTTTTCTTTAAAATCTGACATCTTCAACTCTACAATGAGTGAGCTTAACGATGTTAATCTGTTTTTCATACATCAAATGAAGCGCATTACAATTAAATTTTTTACAAGGAAAATACTATATTTATAAAAGACAAGCATATTCAAAGGCAAGAGTTTGTTCCAGTCCAAGTAAAAAAGACAAAATCAGTTTAAAGGAATGGAATCAGCAACTTTCAAATCAAGTTACTTATATTGACAACCAGTTAACTGTTACTTACCTGCTTTATGATAAACCGTAGTACATGTACATGTAGGTTTCATAGTTCAGCATTTTATATATTTTTCTCAATACTGACAAATCTTGAAGAATTAAATCATTAAAAGTCGTCCTCCAACTAGGACAATTATGCCTTATCATGATTTTCCATTTCAAAAGCAGGTTAAGGCCTTTACCAGTTTACATGTATAAGTTACAATGTCCAGGCAAGATATGGCTTTCATAAAACTTCCAGAAATGATACGAAAATGTGGGTCTTTCAAGATGATAATTACACAACGTCTATCTCACTTTATATACCACGGACATGTACATGTACATGTACATTGTATGTGCATTGCATGTACAAGTTGAACTACAATGTGATCAACACAGGCCACCTTGAACCTTTTTAACACATTGAACAGGAGTCAGCAAACCAATGCACAACCAATTGAGCAATCCTGACTCTTTTTTTTTTTGAAGACCTGAACACAGAGTTGTAGAAGGTTTCTGACAAATCCGAATCAAGCATCAAGTCAAATAACTCCAATGGTACAAATGTAGGCCAACAAACTTTTTAACTACCCTAAATCCTCAACAAATTCGACCTCAAAGAGCACAAACTTTAAGTAATTTATTGAATGTTTAAGTGTGAGTTTTGAACAAAAAATTACATTTTCTGGTAATTTAAAGTCTGCACTTCATAAAAATTTCAAAATTGCATGTCTACACTTCTTACCCTTTGCAAAAATGTAGTTTTATAAGTCGTAAAGGGTGTCGAATTTTCAAGCATTTAGGGTAAGTGAACTCCTCTTAATCTGTGATAAATTAGATCCTTTATTTAAATGCACATAGTTTAGATTATTTCACCTATATGACGACTCACTAATCTTAATAATTTGCGTTGCCGGTGTATGGTGGAAAACCGAGAAGAAATCTCGTAAAAAAAAATACCTGTGAACTCCGCAACCACTGGAAAACTTCCCTTATATACCTACATGTAGGTCCACAGGGGAGATCCAACCTATTCTGTGTACAGTAAAAGGGGTTCCGGAGCCACGGTGCGCCCCAAAATGTACATAGTGCACGCCAATTAAATGAATTTATGTCAATCAAAAGGTTTTTGTTCAATTGTTTAATTAGAGGTTTACGTCATACTTAAGGTTATTTCACTCATATGATGGTTCTTCCAGGGCACAGAAAGTTCTAACAACCAACTGAGTCACTTTTAGAATCCAGTTTGTGTATTCTGAAGACATGTCAGATCATGGTACTTTCATAGATGACCACACAGTTTTTCTTTAAATACAAGGTACATGAACAGAAAAAGATTGTGATTTCCATGATGTCAGCAAACTATCTGTTTCTAACAATATAGAAAAGTTCAGGTGAAGTAAACATAAGAATAAAATGCATGAAAACAAACTTATTTGACACTTTTGGGTGCACCCTCATCTCCAGAACAGAGATCAGGTGTACAAACAATTCAACTGCATTTCGTAACCGCATTTGATCAAAAGTTTTAAATTCAAATAAAATGACAAGGCCTATACATTGGTAGCTTGCTTTAAATTCCGGACATTGACTTTTTTTATGGTTAACAAATCCATTGTTTTCAGTGATTTATCAGGGTCAATTCAAACGTTATGGCATATTCAATATGTGAGAAATTTGAAAGGGAGACAGTTTACTAAGTCAAAACTTCTATCAGAGTTATCTGCCCCTGAACATATTGTTCATGTACCGTATGTCAAAATGCATACACCAATTCTTCATGCAAAAAATACACAATAATAAACCTCCTGGCCTGGGTTGTTCAAAAGTTTAATAAAGCCACAACATTGTGATTTTAATACAACAAATTGTTTGAATTTAATTCACCTTTGAACAACCTGCCCTTGGTCTAGAATAAAGGCATTATTTGACTTTCTGACTACCAGTAGTTATTTATGCAGAAATATATACACATTAGCCTTATTAGCAAACACTTGCAAAAACAAAAAGAACAGTAAAACAGAATAACGATTATTATAAATTCTTGAACCAGTTTCTTTCCATATGCAAGCTCAATAACAAAATAAAATTTGTTATTTTATAAGACCATAAAGAATGATTTTATGTTAATATGATACTGTACATGTATCATGTATTTGGAAGTGAATACATAAATCAGTGGGTGATGTTACTTGGTTAAGAAAATCAAATTTAACTTAACTGTGATAGTGAGAACTTTAGTGATAGACATCAAATACTGACAAATACTGAACCCGTTATTTTACTTTATCAATGTTGGAAAAGTTAATTTTAAATGCAAGTATGTATTATTGTTAAAATATAACAAAACTATTGTCTTTAGCTGAACTAAAATTAGGTTCTTATTTATTTTTACTAAATCTTCATCAGTTCCAAAAAAACTATTATAAATTTCATTTAACAAATTTCTCTCTCAATAAGCACATTACAAACATCTCAGACAACAATATCAAAAAACTTTATACTGATAAACTCATTCAGTACAATAAAGTAAAACTGGCAATTTATAAAGGGTGAAACTAAAGAGAAGAATATTACTTGTCACAATAGAAACAGTCATAAACCCAAATCCAGATGCTGGTCATAAACCCAATATAAACTTTGATATATATTGCTACATGTTAAAGAAACTCAAACAAAAAGGTGGAACAATCTTGCAAAACTACATGTTCTTAAATCAATATATTGAACTTTGTTTAGAGTGATCAAATTGAGATTAAATTATAGAAGATGCAAATAATAGAACAAAAACACAAAAACAATCAGTTATTTCAAACAAAAATGGGGGAAAAAAAAGACCATGGCAGAGGTCTAATACCATTGTTAATGTTATAACTATCTAAGGAACCAAAACAAACTAAGTGCACAACATTCCTGAATGCAAATTAAACAAAAAAAACAAATTAAAAAAAAACATCCAGGCAGCCGGGTAAGAAGGGTTAATTTAAATCAACTCACCTTGAGTTTCCGTCTGGCATTGAACTTTTTCAAGCAGTCTACAGTTTCTTGTCTATGTACAGCGGATGCAACACGTTCTCTCTGCTATAAGACAATGGGAATAAAGATCACCGTGAATGCATTTTGGGAGGGTGGGGCAGGCATGCAGCAGGTCTTCAACAAATATACACACATATACTCAAACCGCTCTTTCACACAATGAGAAAGGGGAGAAGAAATCAGAAGAAGAAAAAAACTGATGACGTCACTGACCAGTTATTTTCCAGATTTATCGATATATAGTCAAGTAACACAATCACACCCATATAAGACATATGCGTCAGATACTATCAGGTACCAATAGCACAGATCCGGTCTGGCCAAATGGCTGTAAAAAGTAATAAATATCCATATACCCATTGTCCGTGTTGTAATCACTGAGGAGATATCTAGAAGCAAGTGCTCGAGCCAGATAAAGGCATAAATCATAGCGCAAGCTTAGATAACATACATAACAAGGTTTCTCATAGGTAACATATATATATTTCAGGAGTAGGATGTTAAGACTTGATTACAGGTACATTACGTACATACAACCAAGGAGGTAAAATATTGATTTGTAAAGGCCCAGCCAAATCAGCTGACTCAATGGTATAGTAACAGCATCAACCGCCATAAACATTGGCATGTTTCTATTTCATCTCAGCCCTGTTATATTGATCTGATAAGCTTCAATTCATCCGCTAACATGACTACAGATTTGCTCACTGCACCTTGCACAAGTCACACAGCCAGACACCACTTTCAACAACACTTACATTCTGCATACATATAGCTTATGTTCAATACCACAAACACGCAAACAATCAGATCTCAAATCAACTCTCACAAACAGATTTGTCCTAGTACATTCACCAATAATAACTGGATAATAAAAGGTCCACACTTGCATTTCATATTCAATTTTGCAATTCCTTCAGGCTGGTATAGGTCTTTGTGAGGGTGATTCAATGTATAAAACGACGGAAATGTGTAATGTGGATTGTGTTATGTAGACCTACTCAACCACAAAATTGAATGCATCAGACCACATAATTGAATGCATCAGACCACATTTATTAATGCATCAGACCATATTAAAGCTATAGGCTTACAAAGTTAAGACAGTATCTCGTCAAAAAGAATAGTAAATCAACTTTCAGATTAGGCAGGGTGAACATTTTTTATATTTTTTTGAACGCAGTAAGACATGATTGAAACGGCAAGTAAATAATTTTAGTTGAAGTTGGCATTTTCCTGTTGTGATGTAAATTGGGTTTGTAGCTCTTCTGTCTCTCACTTCAGCATGGCTAAATGGTGTGTGTATTAAAGTTACCGGCCCAATTCAGGTCACACGGAAACCAACAAACAAAACTTGGAGAAATCCGAGTGGTTCTTTAAAATGAAAATGGCAATATGTCTGGAGAGCAATTTGTGTTGTCAACTTTGAAAAAATATTTTTATAAGACAAAATATTGTAAGAAATATCTGAAAGGTGGGTTAATAATCTATATCTGTTTGACTTTAAAAGCCCATCACTGTAATGAATGTGTCAGGCCACATTAATGAATGCAACAGGCCCCATTAATGAATGCATCAGGCCAAATTAATGAATGCGTCAGGTTCTTAAGTATATTCAATCACTCATATATGATGTATGTACATATGATAAATTTGATCACGCTTCATTCTAGTACTTGTATTCACTACATGAAAACCTCAAACACATCTTCCAAACTTTCACTCAACCGTTCCAACATAAACAGGGATAAACATATAAACAAAACAACAAACACACGGGACCAATAGGGCAATTAAACAAATTCAATTATCATTTACATATCAGATTAAAATTGAAAGAAATATTGTTCTTAAAAGTTATAATTTATAAATGTTTAACATATCAAGATTTAATAAATTTGTTACTGTTTTAGTTGTAAATTTTGAATGCTGAAAATTATAGCAAGGTCATATTTTGTACTATTAATATTTGATAATTGCATTATAGTACTGGACCGAACACCAATATGACAAATGAATCATGAAGCCAGATGTATTATGCATGACTGTCAAATAGTAAATTGTCAAAAAAGAATCTTTGACTGAAATACTATGGCAAATACATGGTTTAAATACTTCTGTTGCATGTGTTAATCCAATTTCCACCAATTGTTTTACCACAAACAGATCATGTGTACCACGATGATGTATGTTTCAGGCCATGGAACATAACGGTAGCCTGTTAATAAGTGCCTGGGTAAACCACACTTTATTAACTGTGAGCAATTCAAAATCAGGTTTCAACTCACTGGCCTCAAATTTTAATTTTTTTGTGTGTAGTATTTTTGGCATTAATAATTACACCTTGATCTGAAACCGGTTGTTTAAAGTTCAGTTAACTTAACGGCTCATTAGATGACATTGCGTAATAATGAATTTCTATTATGACAGGACGCCAATTTCTTTATTGGACAACACCATCAACGGGCTGTTAGGCTATTAAAGAGAGCTTTGAACAACCAGCCCTTGATCTATATAGAAAGTAAATAAATCAGAAAGGATTACGTACACAAATCCAAGGGTGTCGTAAAGCTTCAGAGGCTGTGATTCTCTTGGCTGGGTTTACTGTTAACATACTGTTGATAAGATTTTTAGCGTCGGGCGTTACTGTGTCCCATTCAGGTGATGGATACTGGAAAAGAGGTAATCAATTTATTTACTTCAATATTTACTTTGCTCCGATCATTTAAATAGGTTATTGAAACAATAGTAATACTGAAATATTTATTGATTTTTATGGAAAGGCATATGAAAGATAATTGAATTGAATTGAAAATTTATTCACCAAATATATAATGAAAACATGTAATAAATTAAATTATAGGAATAAACTGGCGAGAGTAAAGTCCAAGTGAACTTGTTATATCCCGTTTTCATTTCATGTAAAGACGATTTGCTATACATGTATAATAATTTGATTGTTTCTTTGAGTAATTAAAAATCACATATGCATACAAAAAAATGATGTTAAAACAGAAATAGGTTATAGATATTTTTATTCATTAAGTGAAAGATAGTTTAGGCTTTCTGTTAATACTACTACCAGTCATGCAAATATGTACACGTAGGTTAACTGGAAGTAAAAAAATAATTTTAAAAACTGAAAACTAAACATTCTACCCAAATATTCAAATGAAAATGTGACAATTTAATTGCTGTCATATCTGGACAATGCTTTGATGTACTGACGTCACTCCATGTCAACCATTATTAGCCCAACCTCTTAAAAGATTACAAATGTTGACTCGTTACATCATTAAACACGGTGGGATCAATGGCTTTGTTGATAGAAATGGGCAAAAAATGGTGGCCATCTTTCCATTTAATTCAAATTACAAGCCTTTTATTAATTCAACATTTTTTTATTTCAATCTAACTGTTTTATTTTATCAACAAACTTCAAAACCTGTTAAAATCAAGGCAATCAGAATTTGTTGAAATCCCCAAACATAAAGTGGGATTGTGACTTTAATTCATATGATGGCAATCTTCCTGATTGTTGAAAAACCGAGAGAAAAGCAGTTTCCAGTTACAAGTCCAACATCCTTTCTTACAAAAGACTCGAACCTAAGTAAACTCAATCAAATGCAGTGACCCTTCCCAGAAATAGAACTTCTTTATCAACATTACATACACATCTACATATATGATTCAATCACTTACATCATATGCCCCAGCTTTTATCTGTGCATATAGCCTATGTTGATCTTCATCCCAGAAAGGGGGATAACCCACAAGCAGAATATATAAGATCACACCTGCAAAATAGCAAATAATAAGATTTTTGTTTAAATATGACATGATTAGGATCAAATACTACATATTAAAATAAAGACTGAAAGCAAATTTGTATTGGTCATAAAACCTCAATAAAATGCATGCAAACTACATGTACAAGTATAAAAATTATGAAACTTAATCTTAGTCTACTTGCTCAAAAGGGAGATAACACAGGAGAAGACTATATTTAAGATTCACCTGTAATGTATTTATAACATTTTCCCTTGGGCTCTTCAATCTTAATATATTAAAATGACATTATTGCACATTTTAATCTTAATATATAAAAATGACATTATTGCACAGTAGTTGAATATCAACTGCCATTAACAATTGATATGAAGCTTTAATAATTTATACGTATAGTCCAGAGCACAATTATAAAGTTGAGATAAATTGTATTAATTTGGGTCCACTAGCGTTAAATAGTGGAAAAACAAGAAGAAACTTCCTAAATGCAACCTCGCGAGTCACCGAAACTTTACTTAGGTAAATAAGGCCAGCTAGCTGACTAAAACTTTGAACTTGCACACTGTTCATTGTTGGGCGTTTTGCTATGATGTATCCAAGGTGCAACCAACTAAACAATAGCATGAGCTCAGCCGTGGAGATAAATCGATGAGTGATCCTCACTACATTCCAACAAACAATTTTTATGTTGAATTTACAAACACGAGTTAACGTAACACAACAGGTTCTAGACATTACAAGGCTCTGGTACTTTATCGGCTCAATGTGCTGAAATTTATTTTTACATACTGTACTGAGTTATGTCATTTAGTAAACAACAAACATTATGCACATGAACCAGAAATGGCATCAGAGACATTGAAATCCAAACACACAAAATAAATAAAGCACTCACCACAAGCCCATATATCTACAGGCTTTCCGTAAGGGTCTTTTCGTATGACCTCTGGAGACAAATAGCCAGGAGTACCAGCAAATCCTACAAAACCAAACAAGCAAAAATAGATCTCTTATTAGTTTTTGAATATCTGTTTATTGGAGTTTTTGCTAATCACAGTGATATTCCCTCAAAACAGATGAAGTCTTTCACAGTATTTTACAGACTTTCGAGTAGCTACACTGTACATTGAATTTCTAAAATTTCTGGATTCTAGAAACTAAGCAAACATATATATTTTTGTATAAATGTAGAGAAAGAAAATTTTGCTTGCTTACACCGGGATTCGAACTCGGGTCTCTAGCAAACGTATATATATATATATATTTTGCCTTTGCTGGAGATGTGCCTTTCGGTTATCCGGAACAACTCAAGATTCAGGTCTTTCTAGAAACTTGTCTCTGAGAATTTATCTAGATAATTTCGGTTTTAATTAGTCGATATCCCTGCGCCAGAGTGATTACTTGGCACAAATGTATTGAAACATGAGGGAAAACAAGGGAAAAGTCAGTGTGAGAAAAAGAAAAGCTGAACTGAAAATGCTCAGGAACTCAGGAACCCCAAAATGTAAAATACGTACTGTGATCAATCTTCCAAAATATCTTTTCATATGTATTTTGGCCCTACACATATTAAAGATTTACGTTGGTTCTGCGCAAATCTAATGAACACTTGCATGTCAGTCAGGTGTAATAACCTTACTACATCATTATTGAGCTTTGGTAAGAATCAAGTGCAGCCTTTAGCCTTCATCATGGCAATCACAAAACTCTTGATGGCTATTTAATTAGGCTGTCTCTTTTTCGATGCTGTCAGATAGAGGTGACATGGGATAAATAAACAGTCATGTAAATTACTAAGATACATACCAAACCATGCTTGTTGATCTCCCTGAACCTCTATGGCCAAACCAAAATCTGCTAGCTTTACAGCAGCACCTTTAGCTTTGCTTGCTAACAACAAGTTTTCTGGCTGTGGACATAAATTAGTAACATGAGAGCATGAAATGAACACTTTTGAGCAGGAGTATTGGAAAAACTTATATGCAATGCTTGAAACAGAAGACATGCGAGTCTAGATATACCTATTACCATGATTACTTGTGATCATCTATGATACACATTGTGATCATCTATGATACACATTGTGATCCAACAACTATTGCTATTTTGTGAAAAAACATTTTTATAGGAAGTATGAACATGAATAGATGGATGTAAGATACAAAAATAAAGCTGGCTGCTTATAAAGCCGTTACTGGAAACAACATGGTGTGTCCCAGAGCTCATATTGTTAGCTTTAAAGGCTGTTTATGAGAATACATTAAAGTCAATTCAATCCACAGAAAACGTTGTCAACAAAATATTTTTACAAAAATGTGGACAATTCTGATTCACATCTCTCTAACTCATTCCTGGTCTTTCACAGACAAACATTGTTCACAAAAAATGCATCTGTTTGTTTGCCCATGTCAAAAAGTTTTTTTAGTAAACCACATAATTATCATGCAGGTGTCTGAATCTTTACACAAGTAGACGTTAGTTAACCAAAATAACTCAACTAATTGCAGGCCAACATGTACAGCATCAGCAAAGGATGCCAAATGGATACAAATTCACAGTCATTTTATTTTACGAAGATGTCTGCAAATTTCATGTTGAGATACAAACATGAGAAAGACTCTCAGAGGTAATATATTTGAGATAGACTCTCAGAGGTATAGATAATTTGAAGGGGTTTGAAGGGGGGGGGCGGGATTTAAAGGAAATATCTAGATTTAATGAAACAAAAACAACAAATGCTTTATATCTTATTTGACAAAATATGACATTTCACACGACAGAGTCATTATAATCTATATAGGGACTATATGTACTCTAAAAGTTCAAAATTTTATGATCAGCTGTGCTGAAAATACTATTTAAGGCCTACTATTCAATTAGTAGTCTGTCTGTATATAAGTAAAAAGGTGAATAACAAGTATGAACTGCATATATGCTAACCAACAAAAAGCATTAGTTTGACACAATAAAAACATGCTATGAAAATTCAACAGATGACAAAATAGGGGTCCTTACAAGAGACAACAGGATACCGTAATATACATGTATACATGTAGACAGCAATTTTTTTTCATTTCTTACTGGCTATATCTTGAAATAAAATCATTGATGAGAACATTAGAATATTCTTAAGTTAAGCATGTAACAAATTAAGTCAGTCACTTACAATTTGTACAAATTCCTAATTTGAGATCATGTTTATTATCATATGAAGAATACACGTAACTGACGAATCACCTGGTCTTTCACATCTATTAAAGGTAGAAGAGAGACAAACAGGGGAAATAACTCACCTTCAAATCCCTGTGTACAATACCATGTTGATGACAATAATTTACACTCTCTAATATTTGCTGCATGCAGTGACTGAAAGAGGAAACAGTTAATACTCCAATAAGCAAGGCTGCACACCAATAACAGTAAGGCGGGTTACTATGTGAGGCATATAATTCTCTGCAGTTCTCATGCTACATTTACATGTATATTCCACCAGGCACACACGTCAGAAAACCCACCTTAAGATCACGGTGAATTATACTATTAAGATGACATTGGTTCACACCTTCTAAGATTTGCTGAATGCAGTGACTGAAAAATCAAAGACAACACTCCCATTTCTTCCTCCAATCCTTCACACAATATTCCACAAATTTAATCATAGTTTTTATTTTAATCCATACATGTTAATTACTTATTTGCTAGTTAGGTAACATTAGCCGGTAAATATTAAACTGAGCCTTGGGGGCCTTCTGGATTTTCGAATGTAGCAATATTAGAAGTAATGTTTGGTGTGTTAGTTCACTGAACGCTAGAGCTGATAATTGTGACAGCTCATTCTCATATGCAATAAAAGATTTAGTTAATATTTCTTACCACACTCATTGTATGGAATATTTTCACTTGTGAACATACTATCTCTTTTGCCAATAAATACATGTATGACTATGCTAAGGCAGAGGTCGCGCTGCAAAATGAGGCGAGGTGATACATGTATGCTATTTACACGCCAGACATTGTTATGTGTGACAGTGAGGTCATTGTACGATGACATTTTTGGGGGAGAGGGGGGTACTACTTGTAAAGAGAACCTTAATGACTGTGCAACCGACACCACACACCAACTGAGTGAAAAGAGCAGTTGGCCTTACTTTGATTTCAACTTGCCCTGGCAAGACATTGGTGTACTGTTTCCTGTTGATGAGCGTATTAAAACATGTACTTAAACCCCTTTTCAAGGTACACTTAACAAACTTGTTTCTTCTGCACTTCAAGTACTCTGCAATGTTGCCAAGTGGAAAGAATAAATTCTAAGTGCATACATGTACAGTATGTATCCTGAATTAACTTGGCACAGAGTCTATTGTGAAGAGATAAAGGCACACAGTTCTTTATGACTGGTGCAGTCTAGGAAAGCATGTGGTATCCTGGTGTTGGCTTTTACCACTGTACAGCTGTAGATTGACTGACAAATGACAAGAGAGTATGGATTTTTCAGGTGTACTATTTCTGGATAGTGTACAAGAGGTGTTTTTTACACACTTGACCTTATGCTCTGCAATTGGATCTTATCTTCTTACTACTGGAACCTCTGCCATGCAGATATTAAACATTGTCTAATTTGGATGGAAAAAGTTTGACTGTTAATATCAATATTTTAAGTCATGAAAATCTGATTCTTTTTGTTCACTCTTAAGTACTGTTGTTCATAGTCACACACTGTACATGTATTATAATTCCAATCCATATGTGACTTATCTATGCCTAAATCATTACTAAACACACATACATCATAGTGTTAATGCAGCTTACATGTGTTCAATGAACTTCAGCCGGATCAGACTGAGTACATGTAGGTTTAATAGGCTGCCAAGTCATGATTTATTAGGAACCAATAGACATAATTCTGAACGCATTTTGAGTTGTTGTTGTTGCGGGATGTGCATATATGTTAACATGGTATGTCCAAGTATACAGAATTTCATCTAATAGACTTTTAGTTTTTGTACAACAAAGCCTTAACTTCTGACATTTACTTGATTTGATTTACCATTTAATTTAAGTCACAGTAGATTAAACGTTGAATACAGCAAAATTAGTTGTGTGTGTAACAAATTGATCTTATAATGGAAGCCCAGTCCAATACACAGTGAAAAGAGGTAGATCAAAAACCATGTTAACATCAAAGTAGACGCTTTAACCATGATCTCAGGGAACATTTGATCTTATCCAGCAAACATCAGACGAGGAGTCTGAACTAAATCAGGGGAAATGGCGAGGGTGATTTTGTCCTCAAGAGAGTGTCTTGTCTTAATTAATTAAGTTTACTTGACTTCCTTTTCAAGTTTCCTCTGACCAAGATTAACCATACCAATTTAATAAGACTAGGTCTTAGGGAAAACCTACAGATCTCACAAACTCTTAAAATGGACATCTGCTAGTCAAGTCTCTTTAAACGAACTTAATCATGCAGTAGACTGCAGGTATGTCCTATGTTTCTGTACAGCAGTGCCAACCAAAGGTATGTCAGCGTAATATCAGTGTTAATGTTCTTTATGAAAATATACTCACCTAGCATCGGCTTCACTATAAAATTCCCTAGCAACAATATCTTCAAAAAGTTCCCCACCGGTTACCCTGGAAACAAGGAAAAAATTGTATTGCTCGTTTGTCTTCACATATCAGATGATTATGTGCCTAACAAGCCAAGAGTAAGCCAATCAAAATGAAACGAAAATGTCATCTATATGAAATCAATGGATGCTTTCTTAGAGCTCACACTTGATTTTCTCTCTGTGTTGATACTGAGCCCAGGCTTACTGTCACCTTTATTTCATGATTCTAAAGGAAGGGAAAGGATTTGTGAGACACTGAGACTACTCAATTATCAGTCGATACATGTATCCCCACAATCTAGAAACTCGTCATTGGCTTGCCACTCTTCATCTCCCACTCGTGCCATTTTAGATCAGGTGATAATACCAGTACATGTACACATTGAAATGGCAAGGAAACTGCAATTAAGGTTTAGGTCAACATTCAAGTAGAAACTGTAATTACCCAGGAACAGTCACACTAGATCTTAATTACTGAAGTGATATACATGCATGGTATGTTGCATATGCTTTACATAAATACAATGATAACCAGTTTTCTTTAAGTGTCACTTTAAAAGGTCACTCCACTAAACATTAAGCCCCAGCCCAATGTGTGAATTGATTGGTGGGGGTTTAATACCACACTAAAGGTTATTTCACTTATAAGACGGCTTGCCACCCCAATGGGTGAAGGAAACCACCCCTTAGCGACATCAGCAACATAGAAGACCTATACTAAATGTACATTGACCGGACAAAAACAGGACACCACATCAAATCAGCTTCCAGATGCCTCATAGAGCACCAGGGCACAGGAGACTCCTACACAACCGCACAGTGTGTACAGGAAACCGACCTCAATCTCCTTTACAAAAAAATGACCAATGCATATTAATCAAACAGAACAAAAAATCATAAATCAAGGCTTTATAAAAAAAAAACCCTGCAAATTGAAATAGAAAATGTGCCAAGCAGACAGGGAAGGCGTCTTCCTGATGTGGTAATCTGATAACAAGCTGAATGCTGGAATATATATATATAGCAAAATTTTCTTTCTCTACATTTATACAAATATATATATATATATATATATATATAAACCATGACAGAAACTTGTCTATGAGAATTTATCTAGAACATGAGATGATTTATCGGCTCAATTAGTCTATATCCCTGTGCCAGTGTGATTACTCTTGATAAAAATATATAAACCAAGATAGAATGTGAAATAAATAGTAAGGTTTGTATGCTTGTTTGAATGATTGGAGTTTGGTACACTGTGCTTTATTAGGTTATATCATACATTTGATGGTGTGCAAGCCCACGGTCCAGTGAAGGAAACCACCCTCAACGACACTGGTAACAGACAAGGGCCTCACATGGCATGACTCTTCCTTATGCGCCTTAGCTCTGAGAGCACCAGGGCACTAGAAGCTCCCCTCCCTGCCAACCACCCTCTGTATTATCATAGAGATGTGTAGAGATGTGTTTCTAGCTGTAAGCTTCACACAGTTAGGATAGTCTGCCTGAATACAGCAGGAGATAGATCTATGACAGCTGACTCCTGACAACAGACTAATTATGACAAATGATTCTCTATGTTGAGTCAGTTTCAATCCTCATAAAAATCTCTAACTCAAAGATCTCATAAATTCTCTCTGTTTTTGATGGGATTATATTTACATTTGCTTACATTCATGTACAAATCTAATTTGAGTGTAAAGTAACAGGTGCCTCCTGTTGTGCTTTAATATCTCATAAAAATAATAAATGAAGACAGATGTGAGTACAATGTATAATTATTTGCATTCATATCTACATAATGTGCCAGCGGAAGCAGAACAGAGCTAACAGTAGCGATTAGCAGAAATCAATAAATGATGCCCTGCATGGCGGTATAATAGTGTGCTTTATGTACATCATCATACTCAAACAATATACCCGCTAAATAGCAAAAGGCTGAGCTGAATTGTATTGGAAGAGATCCTTGGAAAACCACAGCATCACTTAATAGAGAAAACATTGACAAGCTCAGGTGGTAAATGAACAAAGGCCAAAATCAAGTCCTGTGTAGGTTTCAGACTCAATGCCAGCTCCATTCTACATCAATATCCATAATAATCCTATGATTTGTTTGATTTGGCTTTCAAGCCCAACTTAAGACCATTTCACTGGAAACCACTCTGTACATCACTGGAAAATTTAACACCAACATGTACAACCACAAGACTCTACAACAAAGTGGCTTCTTGATGCCCCTCAGATTGGTGAGCACCATGTCACCGCAAAGTCCAGCAATCCATCTGCTTATACAGATATGTAATCGTCATGATGCATTTTTTTAACATATAAAAATGCAAATAAACATACTTAAAAATATCCAATTATCAAATTGCTGTATGAGAGTGTATGTTTATAACAAAGCATTTTTCATTCCCAATTGTATTGTAAAATTTAACATCTACTTATTTTAAGTTTTTGTAATTCAACCGAAATTGGTTCATGACTGTATTCTTTAGTTATTATTTAAGTAATAAGACTAGAACAGCCTTATTGCTATGTAAATGCTTTAGAAATTTCAATAAAGAAATGTGAATACTTCCTCTGCTGAACAAAACATGTAACCTTTTGATGTTTGGTACATGAATACAGTTAAATCTATAAGACACTTGTTATAATGGTACATTTTACTTTTCTATACTCACAGATCAAAGACTAAGTAGTGAAATCCTTCATCTTGTATACTGTCATGTAGACGAACTGAAATGGAAGAAAATAAATAAACACATTATATTCATGTTATATTTGTCCATTTTGGTGCATTGAATGATTAACATCATACATCCATGGAGTAATATATACTCTGATGCAGTATAACTATGTTTGCTTGAAATGCAATCTGCTACAATAGGACAGTGCAACAAACCAGATTTAATTATAAAGAATGCACTACTTTTAAGAGACAGGAAGCTCCCTTCAACCAATGAAAAAATAAGAAAGATTCTTGCTAAAATAAGTATAAAGACAATGAAAACACCACAAATAATTTGTTTTGTCAGATAGCAATTTTCCCAGAAAGATGACATAATAGGTTACTAGGTTTTTACAAGGGAAACAGGACGTCACAAAATATTACTGGTGCCTCTTACAGCAGAGAGCATCGGGGCAAAGCAAGTTCCTGCCAACCAACCGCCAATGGGCAAAAGAAACCACAGACGAGACACTGATATCAAGCAAAACTACATGTATATACTGTATAGGATATTCATAAGACACAAATCAGTCAGCTTTATGGCGGCCCTGAGCCCATAGAGTCACAGGACCAGACAAAATAACCAACAAGAACAGTCTTTAGAAAAATTTTCGTTTCTCACAAAAAAAAAAAGTGAAGTTAATTCGAATGTTACCACCCCAAATCCTCAACAAATTCGACCAATGGGGCACGAGTTTTAAGTAATTAAATGAATTTATAAATGTGAATTTGGAACTGAAACTTTTTAGTACCAATTTGATGAAACTTTCCCGATTGTGTTTCTACACTTACTAGCCTTTGAAAAACTAGTAGTTAAGTGGTAAATGAGTTGCATTTGTTCAGGATTTAGTGTATTGTCAGATCTGTTGGAAAGATAATGTTCCTGCAATGATTACAAGTAGTATGGCCATGATAACTTAAGTTTGAACCATACTGTCCTTAGGCAGAGGGCCAGCTGTGAGTTGAAAAGTCTGATGAAGAAGCTTGTGTTTTATTGGGTCCATTCAATGATAGAAGTATATCTTATGCGTTTTTTTCTGTTTTTAATTATTGTTAATATTTTTCAATTATACAATGTAATCTGCACTGACTTGTGAGGTTAAAATAACTCCCAGGAAACATGTATAAATACTGGGAGAGAGGAGAACAGTGATACAACCTGCTCTGAGGCCAATATCAATAAATATATCAATGGAATGACAAAGAGACAATTATCTGAGGTTAGAGGCCTAATTCATTTCCGGATAGGTTTAAAACCGATCAATAAAATAAAGGCCACAGACACAAAAGCTATTCTATGTCCATTCCATGTGTGTTAGGTCAATAAGATAGAGTAACTCTTTAACACAGTCTCACCATATAACGATTTACTGTAGAGTCAGTGTGGAAGCCAATAAGGGTAAGTGGTGTGGAGTAGAAGGCAAAGAAAGAGGACAGGTAAATGCAACTAGGGCTGAATGAACAGGTCTCAAAGGGATAGGCTGTAGAGACATGGTGATCAGTGTATACATCTTTCACAGCTCTTACAAGTGACAGTTCAAATGTTACTCCCTGCTACAAACTTATCCCTTGTCTCTATTGATTTCCATGTCAAAATCATCTGGCTTCATGGAATGGAAAGATGCCAGCTATGTGATGGCATGACCAGTGAGACTAAAGCAGAAAGCAATGCCAGCAGCCAGCTCACTCAAAACATACCCCTATAACATGCTAACACCTAGAGACTAGCCCCTTGGCCTGGAAAGCTTACATAAGGGCTTTAAGCGCACAACCACTTATCCATAATTCATTAATTCTTCTGAAACACATTACGTACATTAAGTTTGGTGGCAATCTAGCACGAAGCTGGCTACATTAACTCAACACGATGGTTTCCCAGAATACACAAATATATATCACTTGAAAATTGTAGGCTACCCAAGATAATTATATGAAAATTATATACTGGTATGATATCTGTATATATGTAATTGTTCGCAATGAGCTCCACACTATCCCATATGTTGTTGACTTCAAGGACACAATATGTCTGCTAGAATGCAAGAATAACTAGAGCAGGTCTGGAAATGCATGTAATTTGGAGAAATTGAAATAACCATAGATTTCTGTCAAGGTTGTTTTCATTATCAAAACTGGTAATATCAATTGACCTTCACTTATTGTAAACAATTACATTTTTAACTCATTTTGATTCTACATAAGACAGTATCAGGCATTATTTGTTTAGGCCAATGAAACAATATATGATGTTCCTATGAATATTTTAAAGCTGTATTAAATGTATTGTTACAAGTGTTACAAAACAGAGTATTTTTATTAAACAAACTATTGATGAATTGATTGTTTGTTTGATTGGAGTTTTACAACCGTACTCAAGGTTATTCATCTTATATGATGGCGTGCCAGCTCAATCGATGAAGGAAACCACCGCAAACGATACTGGCAACATGCAAGACAGGACAGTACATTTACATCACATTAACAAGACAGGACATTACAATAAATTGGCATCCTGTGCCCCTTAGCTCAGAGAGCACCAAGGCACAGGAGGCGGATCAGAAGGCCCATCTGTAAAATGTTATCATTTCTGTGTAAAACTATTTACATCTTATGTACGAAGAACACATTTCATATGAATTACAGCTCCTATATTTATTAACTGGTGATTTTTTGATGTGGATTCTTACATTATTTTCAAACCAAAATGTTTTGCTTTGAAAGCAAAGTTGGAATCTACATCATACCTTCACCAATTATTAAATCTAGGAGTTCATATGAAATGTGTTCTTCGTAACACTTGACTGACTCCCAAATGCCTCTAAAAGAAGCCAATTACATCTTAGTTAATACCTTTGTGGTTCTATTCAACGTCAGAAAGACAAATATTC
>JAVFBZ010172318.1:39327-55583 GCA_032466195.1 Katharina tunicata | reverse complement strand
GTTAATACAAAACTTTCTTCAGTCGTGTAGATGTAATTTTGCTGTTGTTCCTTCCAGGCTGTTGACCAGGATACAGTTCCAGTTGTTAACTACAAATTTGTACCTGGCTCACCTTCAGAATTCAGTATTGCCCCAGATGGGACAATAACAACAAACACCCCACTGGATTATGAATCTAGAACCTTTTATACCCTCTTCGTTACCACCTCTGATGGAGAATTCGCCACTAACATACCCTCGGCAACTGCCACCGTTTCTGTTCTAGTTGAGGTGAGGTTAATCCAATGTTTTTATTTTTACTTTTATTTCAATTGACAAAGTGATTTTTAACTACAATTTGACCGAATTGAAAAAGTAAATCAGTCAAAACTTTTTTTTTTGCTTTTTTTATATCAATTAGAACCTCAACAAATAAAATAGTAAATAATCATTATGCCTCCCTGTTATTCAGGTCAGCCCAAGCTTATATTTTTTTATTACCATTCAACTAATTCAGTCTTATATTTTGCTCTACACAGGATAAGAACGATTTCAGTCCTCAGCTGGATGTTCAACCATCCGCGATTGTAACTAAGAGAGAAGATACTCCTGTTGGAGACCAATTGCGAGTGATCACGGCAACAGACCAAGATCCTGCGGTAAGTGTTGGGATTTATTTCAAAATATCACTCAGCATCTCAGGTTCAGAATTTCAATCTTATCTTGTTAAGAACAATTCTTGAAAAATTGGTTTGAATTTTGTGAATATGCTCCTAATAATTTTGTATTGTACAACCTTTTTTTTTTTTTTTTTTAAATCTGTTGTTGCAGGGAACGGACAACAGTCGGGTACGGTTCAGTATCACCGTAAATCCACTCAGTGGAACAAACCTGTTCTTCATTAATCCAGAGAGTGGCGAGCTATTACTCAGTGCCCCGTTCACCTCCGATCCTAATAGACCAAGTCGGTATGATGTAAGTATAAAATGTCAGTTTAAGCAAATAGCTGGTTTATGTTTTTTATAGTTTTTTTTTTTTTTTTTTAAATCTACAATTGCTGTGATTATTATAATGCAACCCTTGACTTTCCCAGATTTTCTTTTAACCAGCTGCAATGATTAATTTATTTTCGTACATTTTCAGATCATTGTGGTAGGTCGTAACCTTGGTGATCCTCCCCAACAGGGAACTACAACTATCACAGTTTTTGTACAGAGAAATATCTATGCTCCGGTCTTCTTTCCATCCACCTTCTCCAAAAGCATTGATCGTACACTCCCCCTGAACAGCGTTGTCACAACAGTTACAGCATATGACAATGACACTGTAGTAAGTTACATATTCCCCACATTATTGGCAGGTTCATATTTATTTCACCTTTATTCGAATTTCGAAGCTTTACTTGCTTTTAAATCATGGCTATTAAAGATGCATAAATATTTCCTAGGTCCTATTTAATAATTAAATTATCGTATATAATAAACTAAATTTTAATGAATATTTTCAGGATATCGTATTTTATTTTTGCCCATCTCTTATTTAAAATTAATCCATGCTTTAACAATGTGTTCTTTTTCAGTCTCCCTACAATGACTTGACTTTTTCCATGAACCGTGTTGGGAATGGGCCAGAATTTTTTAACATAATCCCAAGTGCAGGGGATATTACAGTTGCCAAGGATATTGCCTTTGATTCCGATCTTGTTTACTTGGTAAGGAGGATTTGTTCTGTTTTCTTATAAGATATAACGTGTGGTCTATTTGCCTGGAAGAAATACTGCACAAGGAAAAGATTTCTCATTTTGGAATAGATCAAACTTTAAAAAAAAAAATTGTTTATCTAATAAAGTCAAACTTAACTTTAACTAACCCATTAATGTCAAACACAAAAATATAGCCACTACTTAACTGTTTATGGCACTGATCTTTTGAATTTTAATCGACTGCATATTTAAAAAAATAAAAAAAAAATCTTTAAATAATTTGTTTTTTTTAGTGTGAAGTGGTGGTTACAGACGGAGGAGGTTTAACAGACACGTCAACTGTGACTGTAACAGTGAATCGTAATCTATTTGCCCCCCAGCTTTTACGATCTGTCTACAATGTAACAATTCTAGAAAATTATCCCCTGGGTACCCAGGTAGCTCGTATTGATGCTCAAGATTCAGATGTTATGGTACGTACATATTTCTAACTAATCCGTTGATAAAAACTCAAATTTAAATGTCTTAAGTAACTATTAGATTTATTCAAGACCATTTTTTGTTTTGTTTTATTATATAGTTAAATGTTTTAATGACTTACTTTTCTACCTGATTTCAGGCCCCACATAACACTGTATCCTTTGCAATTACATCGGATGCCCTTGCGCAGCAGTATTTCGCTGTGGATTTGGGAATTTTACGTCTGATAAGGTCACCAACTCAAGCACCGGGGGTTGTGTATTTCCAGGTAGGTCCAACTTATTTATTTTGTTGATATATTTTATACTTCTGCAAATGGTACACAATTCCAGTAACTTTCCTGTCCATTTTGATTGGCCCGAGTTTTACTAATGTACTTTATTTGCTGCTTAAAGACTGAGCCAGTCCTTGTATTTACTCATCGGTCAAACTGCTGACTTTAAGAAAGACCAGCAAGACCGTTAATTTATATCAACTTGTTCAAATTATATACAAATGTTTTGATTTTAGATGACGGTCAGTGTAAAGGACGAGGGATTACCAATCTCCCTTCCAGCAGCCAATCCGGTCACTGTGTATGTGTACATCACCAGAAACTCCAAGCCACCCATTTTCTTCAGTCAGCTCTACACCAGCATTATTGATGAGACTGTGTCAATTGGGACCAATGTCATCAGGGTTAATGCAACTGATAGTGACACCAGTGTAAGTCCAGATTGTTTCTTTATTTCTTATATTTATTGCGTGCGTCTGACGTATTTTGCCCAGATCCTAGCTCAGTTACTATGTTGCAGACCACTTTGACACAACAGTCTTCTCCATATGCAGATGTGCAATGTTCAACATTTTTTGGCAAATTAATGCAAATTTCTACATAAATTATGCAAATGAGCTGTTTGCCATCCGACATTTCTTGTCCAGGTCATATCTGTTACTATTTAACGTATGACTTTGAAACTTTCACACCATTCTCAATTTGGACATTTCTACCTAAATTATGCAAATAGGCTGTTTCTACGATTGCTTCTTTTCCAGTTAAAAATGTATTAATTGAATGTTAGAGCAATACATACGTTTTTAAGTTGACTGATTATAACATTCTGCATGTTTTTAGCCCGAGTTCAATAAAGTGACTTATCGAGCAATTGGAGATGATAACGCAGTTGATTTTTTTAACATTACGAGCGATGGTCAAGTAGTGACTAAACAAGATCTTACCACAGACCCAGGAATTGAATATACAGTAAGTACTTGTGGAAACGCCCAACTGTGGCTACTTTAGTGGCCCTTTAATAATAAATGTACCCCTTAAATCAGTGTTTCGCAAAAATTTTATTTAACACCGTTGCAAAGATCCCAGGCTCTGTTTTTAATATACAGTTTCTTTTAGTCTTCCAATAGTGCCTTTCTAGCGCTACAACATTTAAACGCTAAGTAGTACATTGAAACTTGTTATACTAACCTATTTTTTGGTTATATTTGTTTTTAATACTTTTTTTTTTTTTTTTTTTTTTTTTTTTTAACCAAATTTTTTTTTACCAAATTTAATGTTGTGTATATATTCAAAAGCGTTTTTAAAATTCAACTTTTAATATGTAAAATTGACATTCTGGAGTCTGTTATTCACCATATAACAACAATTCCTTCACAGCTTCGTGTTCGAGCTCAAGACAATGGGTCTCCACCAAGAACAGCTGAAGCCATTGTGAAAATCACTGTCCGTAGGAACTTCAACACTCCCCAGCTTAACCTGAACAGTTACAGCCTTCGTATCCTGGAAACCACTTCTGTTGGGTCGGGATCACCATTTGGGACCATCTCGGCTACTGATGGTGATGCTCAGGTTCGTTCTAGCACAAGATAATCCTGTAACTTTTTAATTTCTCATGTTTTGAATTGGCTAATCATGTATACAGGTTATTTACTTAAGTGTTTTGATTTAAAAAAAATTACCTTGGTCTACATTTTATGCTTTTGCATTTCAGCCACCAAACAATGTGACTCGGTTCAAGATAACCAGCTGGCAACCACCAGCTGAGAATTATATCCAGATAAATGAAATAACTGGTGAGCTGTACCTGATTACCCCCCTTTATGAGGATTTGGCGGATACAGCTAACTACCAGGTAAATATGCTCTCTGAACATTTTCAGATAAAAAAAAAACTCTATAAATTGTTCACTGAATTATGCGACCAACATACCTGTTTTTTAGTGTAGAAAAATGACATTCCTGAAATGCTTACTACTCCATCAAATTGTCTACTATCCAACTATGTTTTTTCTAATCAGGTGAATGTTCAAGCGTATGATCTTGGTGTGCCCCAGTTGCAAAGTTTAATAGCACCCGTCAATATAGAAGTTGTACGGAACAGAAACGCTCCACAGTTTGTCCGTCCCTATAAACAGGAAATCCAGCAAGACCAGGATATTCAGAAAGTGGTTTTAACTGTATCTGCCAGAGATAATGATCCTGTGGTAAGTGTTACCCTTATGTATGGTGTTAAACACTAATCAAGTCAAAGGTCCTTGAATTGTTTGGGATCAGATTTCTTTATTTAAAATGGTCAAATGCATATGGACTTTAGTTTATTCATGTCCTTCATTTCAATATACATCTTTTTACTGCATTAAACGGAACATTCCACATTTAAAAATTTTAAAGTACTCCCGACAGAATTTTTCTTATTTGTCTTTGTTTATTTTTAAGATCCCTGTTATTTATATCTTGGATTAATATGGCTGTTATCCCTTAATTTTACCCTCACCACTGTTTCAGAATCAGTATGGGCAGGTTCGCTATGAGATAATCGGAGATGACACGGCACCCAATTTCTTCTCCATTAATGTTGATAATGGAGACATTACACTAATCACCCCTCTGAGTACAGACACCTTGACGGACTATAAGGTAATGGCACCTCTCTAATACAAATCTCAATTTTTTAATACCAGTTTAAATCAGGTGAAGACATTACTTACTTTTTTTTGTTTATTTTGAATTATTACATTTCTATTCTTTTACAGTTGAGAGTCCGAGCCTATGATGATGGTTTTCCAGCTAAGTCTGCAGTAGCAGTGGTAGATTTCTTCGTCAACCGTAATATTAATACTCCACAGTTCTTCCCCTTGACCTACAATGTTACAATATACGAGAGTCAGGCTTTGGTGGACCGTATAGTAACTGTCACCGCATCGGATCTCGATACTCAGGTGAGGCCAGCTTTGTTTAATAAGCACCTGGCTAGTTCAGATCTCCAATGCTTTAAAATTGTGGAAACCAATTATATTTAAGGAATTTTACTATTGAACTTGACCTTTTTATTTCCACCCTTTTACGTATAAATGTTCCAGATTAGTAATACGTTTAGAATCCAGGTTTGTGGTGTTAAAGGAGACTAGGTCCCTTTCTGACCTGCTCCTGCCAGCTGACAGAATTGTCCCCTAATGGGGCACTGGAAGAAAGTTCAAAACACTTACATTCAACTTTTAACCATGTAACCATTTTTTACACAACGCACGCTCTGGTCATTTTGTTTCATTCAGTTGAGGTTATATTATAAATCTTGGAAACAGCTTATTATCTTACACTGAATTTTAACTTTCTCATTTTAGTCACCTTTCAATCAAGTAAGCTTCACCCTGGAAGGCTTGGCCCAGGCTCCAAGTTATTTCGCTGTGAGAGACCTGACCAACAACGTAGGGGAGATATATGTGCGACGGCCCCTTACTGAGGATACTTCATTAACCAACCAGTATACTGTAAGTTCTGGTATTTTTAATTATAAATATTATTTTTTTGATATTTTTAGTCTTATCTAACCTTTCTAATTATCTGTTATGATACACATTTTCTAAAATATTCAAGCTCCTTAATAATTTCATGCTGCAGAAGTTTTTTTAAACGTTCTATTTATCAACACATATATATTTAAATTTTAGCTGACTGTCCGTGCTCAGGATAAAGGCTCCCCTCCCCTAACATCTAGCCAGCTCGCACAGGTTACAGTTAATGTTATCCGGAATATAAACACACCCAGATTTATCAATCCACCATACACCAAACAGATTCAGTTAATCCAACCAGCAGGCTCTAGTGTGTTTACAATAACTGCTGTTGATGATGATACCAGGGTAAGTGCTTTTTTTTTTTTTCTTTTCTTTTCAGCATTTTTACAACTAAGTATTGCTAAACATCTGGCTCTAGAGAAATTTCTGTAAAAGTACAGGTTAAGATTTTTTGCAATACAACATTAACTTCTACTTGTAATAAATTATTTGAAATATCAACATATTTTTATTTTATTTTTCATTGTTCTCAGGCCCCATACAACACTGTTGGCTACAGAATAACTGGCGATGATGGAGCAGAACGAGTCTTTGGTATTAACGCAACTGGAACTATCTTCCTGAATCAGTTCATCCAATCATCTGGCATTTCCCAGTACAGGGTAAATATCACCTAGATGGCGCGCACAGTATTATTTTTAATATAAGATTTGTCAGATGCTTAGCTCTCTCGGAGCTGTAAACCCAGAACTATTATCTATGTTTTCATCTTGGAATAATTACTTATAATTCGACAATACCATTCATCTGTGTTGCATCATCACAATCCATAGGAACTTTGTAAATAGCAAACCCAAAATTAAATAAATGGTCTTGAATCCTCTTTTTTTTTACTTTATTCAGATATGATCTTTTCAGTTCCTGTTGTACATGTAAGTTTACAATATTTCTAAAATTAATTTTATTTATCTTTCCTTAGGTTCGTGTTCAGGCTTTTGATGGGGGATCTCCCAGTAGGAGTGCATTTCAAGTTGTCACTATTGATGTTAATCGTAACTTGTTCCCGCCTTCATTTGTACAACCCGGTGGCCCCAGTTTTGAAGTAACTGTCCCAGTGTTGGAGACCATTGACTTCACATATTTGGTGTATGTCGTAAACGCATCTGATGGAGATGCTGTTGCCCCATATAATACTGTGCGTTATTCAATCACAGGAGATGGTCTTGCACAAGAAGTGTTTGGGGTGAACTCTGCCACTGGAGCAATCACACTCAAGAAGTTATTGCTACAGGACCGCTCTGTATCCAGATATACCATCAGGGTTGCTGTGGAAGATGGAGGGTCACCCCCAAACAAAGGCATTCAGGATGCCATCATCAATGTCAACGTCATTAGGAACCTGTTCACACCTTTCTTCATAAACTTGCCGTATGATCGCTCCACTTCACAATCTGTCGGTCAATCTACGGTCCTTGTAACAGTCCAGGCTAGCGACCGTGACCCAGCTGGTAGCTTTAACAATGTGCGTTATGAGCTGTTGGGAGATGGAGTGTCTACTGTCTACTTTAAGATTGACCCCTTCACAGGCCAGGTCACACCAAATGCCAACCTGGCTAATGATCCCACCACCATCTATACATTAAGAGTTAGAGCTTATGACAATGGCAATCCCGCTTTAAGCAACACTACAACCTTTACTATCACTGTGGACAGAAATTTAAATAATCCCATCTTCGTTGGCAACCAACAGACCATAACTATCCCGGAGACTCAACCACCAGCTAACTCTTTCCTGACCGTCTCCGCTAGAGATGCAGACACACAGAACCCCTTCGATATTGTCAATTATGAACTTATTGGAGATTCAGCTGCTATGAATTATTTTGCTGTGGATGCCAGAACAGGGGACCTATCTGTAAAGAGAGCCTTGACCGAAGACTCCACAACTACTAGGTACACTCTCACCATTAATGCCTTTGATCTAGGAGTTCCTCGTAAAGACTCTCTTCTGGATTACCAAGTTATTGTCGATGTAGACCGTAACCAAGCCTCGCCATTCTTCCAGGGTTCTCCGTTCACAAGACAATTAAGAGAAGATACACCACTGACGGGAGCTGTACCATTATTGACTGTCCGGGCTACAGATTCAGACCGTACTGTAAGTGCCCTTTAAGTTTTAAACAAAATATTATCCAACGTTTAAAGAACATTGTAATTTGAAAATGTTCCCCCCATAGCTTAGCTAAAAAACAAACACTGAATCGATCAAAAGCTAAAATAATGGCAAATATGAGATTTTTTTCAAAGTACTTGTTATCACCATTGTACTCTATAATGGTTAATGATCTAATTGAACTTTTTGCAGCCTCCTTTCAATACTCTGACGTATCGTCTTGTGGGTGATTCACCAGCTGAACAGTTCTTCTCCTATAACATCACTGATGGAACAGTCAAGCTGATCAGAGACCTCCGTGATAGAGAGGAAAATACATATACAGTAAGTGTCGCCTCTTATTCGTAATTACATCCATGTAGGCTACATGTACACCCTGTGGTTCACACTTACAACCTTGTTTCTTAGTAAGAACAGACATATTAGAAACAGATTTACCATTTTAACTACTGTGTTAAAACTTTTTTAAATCCTTTTTTTTTTTTTTTTTTTTTTTTTCCAGTTGCGAATTGAAGCTAGAGATGGAGGATCTCCACCTAAAGTGTCTTACGGTATTGTTAACATCCCTATTCTACGAAACCTCTACACGCCAGAGTACAACCAGACTTCTTATTCAGCCCAAGTCTATGAAACCTATGACATCCAGACCAGCCCGGCAATTCTCACCATCTCTGGAACAGACTTGGACTTTAGGGTAATTACCTACAAAATATCTGTTCTATTTATTATAACTACAGTACATGATTCCAGCTTTAGTTTACTCAAATTAAAGCATACATGATGCTTCCTTACTGAAACCATTTTTATCAAAAACAACGATCCTGTGCAATTCCTAATTTTGAAATGTTTGTTTTTAATTTAGGCTCCATTCAACACAAAGCGTTACTACATCAGTGATGCTGCGAGCAGTTCTCTAGGTCAACGCTTCTTTCTGCTTGACCCGGTGACTGGGGTCATCACAGCCAGACAACCCTTAACAGAGGGAATCACCAGAACTTACTCGGTAAGCTCAGGTTTGAAGTTTTCAAAACATTTTCCTCAAATTTTTAAAATATCTTACAGATGGAGGAAACAGACCTCACAATATTTTTTGTCACTGTTCCCCATTCTGTGGTAATTGTCTGCAGTGGAATACAGTGTACCCTCGATCATAGTGTTAAACTTTTTGGAATGGTTAAAACAAAAAATAACAACAAAAAAATACATAAATTCAATTGCTGTTATATTTTATATATTTCATAGAACCATAACTTTCCTCCCCTATTTTCAGTTCAATGTGACTATCTCTGATCTTGGTGAACAAGGTGGTCAGACCACCCGTACTGGACAGGAAGCCACTGTTTTCATCACGGTCATCAGAAACCTCAATACCCCAGAGTTCCTCGGCCTACCCTACACAGTGCGTATCAACTACACTGTACTTCAGGGAGAGATCATTTTCACCCCTCGGGCCAGAGATCAGGACACTGTGGCAAGTCTTTTTTATTAGCATTATTGGATTTCGTATCACTTAATCTAGCTTACGTTTAATCTTTTCATTTTAATTCTTTTTTATTTATTTTTACTTAAAAGAAAATCAAAGTTGTCTGTCCTTTGTAATATGTTATATTTTCCATGGTCTTTTTTCTTAATTTTGCCTTTCATAATATGTTGATATATGTTTATACAGAATCCCTTCAACCAGTTCACATTTGCTATGCAAAACAGTGGGGTTGGATCTGTGTTTTTTGAGATGTTGAACCCTGGTACTGGCGCCATTCGTGTGAGACAACCCATTGCTGATGATTCTTCACTTCAATACATGGTATGTCTGTGTTTTAATCTTACAATCAAAGGTGTAAAATAGTTATTTGCAATACGTTTGTCAAATAATTGCAATTATGGAACTATAAAGTAACACATTTTTTTGTTGGATCTAAAATATACTTCATAAATTCAGCTTCAATTTGCATTCCTACCCTGTTCCAAACTACCAAAAATCTGCTTTCAACCAATCAAATCTTATTTTGTATTTTGGATTCTTTAACAGGTGCCAATTGTGGTACAAGATGGTGGATCCCCCTCCTTACTCTCCACGGCCACAGTTACCATTGATGTCAACAGGAACTTGTATGCTCCAGAGTTTCGTAATCCACCCACTTCGGTATCCATTCCTGAAACTCAAGCACCAGGGATTGACTTTGTTACTTTGCCGGCTGGCGATCTCGATACCAGGGTAAGAATCATTTTAGAACAAAGTTACATTGTAATTTTAATTCGTTTTTGTCCTAGTACTAAATCTTGGGTTGAGACTTGATTGTATCTGCTTGTCACCGACCTAAGTGAAAAGGTATAGCCCCCTAGTCTCTGTTTGCTCCTACTGTTTGTTTTTGGCTCAAATCCTACAAAAGGATGATCGCAGTTCAAATATGTAGGTATGACTGCAAGTGTCAACCTGGGTTTTTTTTTTTTTTTAGTATTGAACATTTCCTCTATTTTTCAGGCTCCAGCCAATACAGTAAGATTTCGCCTACAACAACCATCAAATCTCTTCGCTCTGGATGAATACAACGGTAGAATTAGTGTGAAGCAAACCTTAGTAGGACTAGGAGACAACACTTACACGGTATGTTCATTCATCGCACAGAATACCCTTTTGACTATAAACAGTGGTCATCTAATCTATTAAACAAATATTTTGCATCCCCGTCTTAGTATAAAGTACTAAATTTTATTATTAAATAAAAACAGATTCTAAATTAACCTGTGATTTTATTTCAAGTATTTAATGGCGTTTAAAAGACTTGTATTGAAATCTTTCAGCTCAATGTTGTGGCCTCGGATTTAGGATTACCAGTTGCACTGAATAGTGCAATACTGACTATAACCATCAACGTGATTCGCAACAACGCACCACCGGTTTTCTACTTTGAGCCTTACACTACATCTATCAGAGTAGACCATGTTGTCAACACTCCTGTAGAGACTGTATTTGCTAATGACTCTGACACCTCGGTAAGAACATTCATTTAACTATTTCTTAATACTATTGCATTTGGTTTTATTTTTTAATTTGTACAAATTTACTACCTCTAGCAATTCATGTTTTGTTTCATCAGATGTGCTTTGAATGTCTTAAAATGTTAGTCTTGTGTTCTTTTTGACAGGCTGATTTCAACAAAGTGACTTACGCTATCATTGGAGATGGTTTGGCACCAGCATATTTCGTCATAAATCCAACATCGGGAGTGATTACTCTGAGGTCCAGCCTCATCAACTCTCCAGTTAGCACTTTCGATGTAAGTATGGATTTACTATGAACCCAACAACGTGACACATTCTAAGAAATTAATTCATAGTAAATTAACACAAAGAAACTATAGTTTAGATTTCCGGCAGAATATTATATTTGCTATTATTTAACACCCCCTAAACACGACAATGTTTAATTGATTTTACTTCTGAGTTGAAGACCAAGATTTTCCTTTGTTTAACCAATTTCTTTCACTCCAGATTGTTGTCTCTGCATTTGATAACGGAGAGCCGGCCTTAGAAGATGTGACTATTGTGAGAGTTTCCGTCAGCAACAATCTTCAAACACCAAGTTTTGGTCCTCAGAATTTCTTTGCGAGAATACTAGAAACCCAACCATTGGCTGACCAATTCTATACATTGACTGCTGACGACGCCGATCTCACTGTAAGTTTGGCCTTGAGATTAATTACCCCATTAAACTTTTTTTCTATTTTGGTTAATGGCTCAATTTCCGTGCCATTTTTGAGTTCTCTTTTTAGACTATTTCATTTCCTTTTTTTAGCCTAATATTTACTTATGTGCAATAAATCATGCGGCATTCTTGATTTATTTTAATTTTATCACTTTTTTGTATAATTTTTTTCTTCTTAGGCACCCGCCAATGGAGTATCCTTTTTTCTCACTGGCAACTCGGAGGCATTGAAATATTTCCGAGTCAATCAGCTAACAGGATCTGTGGAAGTTCAACGATCACTTTACCAAGATCCAAATCGCCTAACAGTACAAAACTATACGGTAAGTATAAAGGGTTTCTTACTGTTTTAATTATCATATATCGTATTTTCAGTTTGTTGGCCAGACAGTGGCTCCGTGGTTGAACAAAAGAACCTTCTTCACTGTACCTAGAATAGGTTCGAGCCCACTGAGGGCCTTAGGTATATAAAGGAAGTTTCCCACCATACGCCGACAACGCCAAGTCATCATATAGGTGAAATACTCTTGAGTACGACGTTAAATACCAATCACACAAAACAATATGTAAATTGGTCTTTACTCATTTACTTTTACAGAAGGTTTTGTTGCTTTAATTAATTTTTTTTTTTTTTTTTTTTTTGCTGCAGTTACAAGTGCGATGTGAAGACCAAGGCACCCCTGTCCGACAATGTACTAGACCAGAAACATTGACAGTCCTAGTGGATAGAAATCTAGAAACTCCAATATTCTCTGGCAGCCCATACGATCGAACTATTCCGGAGAACTCCTTAACAGGAACTTCTGTTGCTGAAATAACTTTATCTGATGCGGATACAAGGGTAAATATTCTGAGTATATTTCACGTATCTGCTTTCTTGGAACAATCAGCTTTTTATGTTCAGTGAATCCAAAGATTTGTCATGTTTTACTGCGTAGCAGAATATTTAATGGGTATAATGTTTCATAACTAATAAAATGAAACGAATTTATTTTTTGTGGGTAATAGATTTTGTTTTTCAATTTTAGAATCCTTTCAACCTGATTGATGTGACACCTATAGGCGACGGAGCTGCTCAGACCTTTTTTGCTCTGGATTTAGGTTCAGCTAAGCCTGTAATTAGAGTTGCTGACCAAACACAACTGCAAGGCGACACTGCTGAGTTTTACACGGTAAGAATTTTCAGATGTACATGTACTTTATTTACATTCAGAATTTACTATCTTAACACTTTGTATTTGAGGTTAATAAATATACCTAATTGATACGTTAAATACAAAAATTCTATAGGATTTTAGATTTGTTTTTATTATCATAAGCAAACATTTAACCGGTAAATGCATTAGTAGTGTACATTTTTTATGTTCTACATTCTGTTCTAGCTGAGATTGTTAGCTGAAGATGGTGGAATTCCACCCCTGACCTCCACTGCTCTCGTTCAAATCACAGTTGACAGAAATCTGAGAAGTCCTGTTTTCTCCCACGGCATCATACGTAGATTTCTTCCAATCAATTCTATACCATCTCGATTTGTTGTTTCTGTTAATGCCACTGATGCTGACCGTTTGGTAAGTTTGCTTTTAAACATTTACCCCTTTCTGAAACTCCAAGAACTGCCATGATTCATTTGGTTGATTTTCGTTTCCAAAAGTCTCTTCGGTTCGCAACGTATTACTGTCTTCTTGCAATGGTACATGTATGCGACCACAAATTACTTGGATTTTGTGAAACAATTCAAATTTTATGTGAAAATTTTCCACTTTTTTTGTTTTTTTTTTGTTTTTAATGTATCCATTTGTGATATGTCCACATTTTAATGGATTGGCTTTACGTTTTTGTGATCCAGCCTCCAAACAATGTTGTGACTTACTCCTCTGTTGGTGATGGTCTGGCAGAAACTTATTTCTATGTTGACCCCAGAGATGGTGACGTGACCTTGGCAAAGACTCTTCCTTCAACACCACTCTTCTTCACTGTAAGTTTCTTAAGTCTCAAATAGTGTCAACATTTTATAATTCCTAAAAAGAACTTGTATATGCTTTCATTTCATAATTTTGTTTTTCGTTCATTATTCTGAGAACCTAATATCATAAGCATTAAAACTTTAGGATACATCTTTTTAACCTTCAATATTCCACATTTTAAGGGACTTAGACATTTATGATTTGTCTCACCTGCTTTATTTTCAGTTGAGAGTGAGAGCGACTGATGGTGGCACTCAACCTGAATTTACGGAAACCACTGTGGAAATTACTATTAACACTGGGGGTGAACGATTAGCCTTTGCTGTACCCAGTTACACGGCCACCATCACTGAAAGCCTAGCTGTAGGAAATGTAGTTCGACCAGTCGTCGCATCACCAGGGGTGAGTTTTTGAATCTCCTGAAGGAAAAAAAAAAAAAGATCTTTTGATTTGCATTCTAGTATGGAAATAAAATAATTGTATTTTACTCTTGCAACCATTTTTTTTGTATTTATGGAAATTAACAATTTGAAGTTTTAAATACTAATGTACTTGATCAAGTGTCTGCTGGAATCATCTGACCTAATTTTTTGGGTAAAAATTTTAGATTCTAAAGTTTGATTAATTTTTGTTTTTTGTTTTTCTTTCTAGCCTGGAATTGTCTATTCTCTGACGGGTTTCAGTTCGGGGCCTGATTATTTTGAAATTAATGCCAATTCCGGTGATGTTACAGTCAAGACTGATTTAAAAACGGACTTAGCTAAGCTCACATTTTACAGGGTAAGTCTAACAGTTACAGAATAACTTTGCTACTGTTTATGGTTAAATAAATTTACTATTTCACTACGCCTTTTTTGGTTAGGTTAATTCTTGATGGGGTCTTGTTGCCAGCGTTGAGGGTGGCTTCGTTCACCGATGTGGGCTGGCACTCAGTCCTGTTAGTAAAATTACCTAAAGCACGGCAATCTACAAAAGATTCTTACAAATAACATCTATTTAGAAACTTTAACATTTATCAAAATGTTTGTTTTCCAGCTAAATGTCCTGGCCACAAAAGCTGGTACAATTTTCGGTACAGAGGTCGCTAATGCAGAGGTTAACGTTACTGTTCAGAGAAACTTGAACCCTCCGCAATTTGGTGAACGCAATTACTACCGTGTAGTCTCTGAGAATTTAGGTCTAGGAAACTCTGTTGTTCAACTTGATGCTACTGACTTGGACAATGTAAGTTACTAATGCAACATATGTTTTACATACCATATATAAATAAAAGGCAAATGAAAAAACTGAACTATTTCCTGGTAGGAATATATTAATTTGTCTTTAGTGTCCAATTCATATTTAGTTGTCTTAGACTAAAAATTGGAGGGGAATTTTTCAGTGGATGCAGATATTTTACTAGGCTTCCTTGGAACAATGGCAATGCTAAGTCCCTAATCAACTTGGCCGCTATGCCACCAACATAACACTTAGTTCTTTTAAACCACATTGTATTTCGTATAAAATTGCACATATATATATTTCATTTTATTGAATTGTATATTTGTGTGATTTTTTTTATTTTTTTTTATTTTTTATTTTTTTTTTTTATACAGGATAAGCTGTCTTATAGCCTAGTAACACAGGCTGGAGTGACCGATTTCTTCTACTGTAATCCCACCACGGGTTACATTTCACTAGCTGCAGTACTCGAAGGAACAACCAATTCAATTCTTCAGGTAGATATTTCTGCTCATTTCTTCAAGCATGTGGCTAAATTCTTGAATACACTAAAGATCATACAGTGTCACCTTTTCATTTACAATTTTTCAGTATTCAAACAAAAGTCTTAGTTGTTTAGAACAGTCATTAACTGAAACAAATGTTATTTAATGATTGTCTGTTATTCCTTTCTCCTAAACCTTTTTGGTCATTGGTTGGCGGGAACAACCTGTTCTTTCCATTGGGCTAATACAGGATCCTGAGTGACAGAAGTTCATCAAACCTTTACCAAGTGTTTCTGTTTTCAGTTCGGCGTACGTGTCACTGATAATGGTCAGCCAGAGAAAGTGGACACAGCCACAGTTACTGTTAACATTACCAGAGATAGATTCCCTCCAGTATTCCAACGAACCCCTTATTCAGTCAACATTCCAGAGAGAACTGCCCTTACCACCTCTATCTATGTGGTTGAAGCTTTGGACCAGGATCTGCAGGTAACCCTTTGTTTCCCCCCTTGTTAGTTTTTTCAAAATAAAAACAAAGATCGAGTTTCATGTCAGTTTTCAATTAAATATTCTATAAAGTAATTGTTAGTGAAATACCCTTGACCTAAAACAATCAAGCAAATAATTAACTTTCGATGCAAGGACTTGCCATGCAAGGTGTTACCCATGGCTAAACCTTTAAGACTTCATCAGAGTTCAGGGTGGAAAAACCCAAACAAAATGATTTATTTTCTTACAATTGTTTCCAACTGACCTGA
>JAVFBZ010172318.1:20328-38972 GCA_032466195.1 Katharina tunicata | reverse complement strand
ACTGACCTGAATTGTGTTTCCAACTGACCTGAATTGTGTTTCCAACTGACCTGAATTGTGTTTCCAACTGACCTGAATTGTGTTTCCAGGGCACCATACAGTACAGGGCTGGAGGAGGCTACTTCTCTGCTAACTTCTACTTTAGAGTGGACACTAATGGGGATATCAGAGTGAGAAACAACCTGCTGAATGATCGCCTTATGACGTACACAGTAAGTTCATCACATCTTGGTGAAACTACCTCTTTATCTCAAAAGAATTGCTACCATTTCAGAAGGAACGTTTTTTTAATAATACTATGGTCAGTAGTTCCATCAATCCACTTACAATAATATAAAATGGGAAACTCTGGACATTGATATCATCGTAAAACCAAAATATTATCTATGCTAGCATTACCAACTTGTTTTCAGTTTCTGATGAATCTAATGGCTTTGTCACGATTGTTTTACAATAGTGTGTAATATTAAATGTATTTTAAAACCTACATTTTATCAGTAAATATTTCCCATCCATTTTTAGCTTGCTGTTGAAGCATATGATGATGCCAACCCGAATGAAGTAGCTCGAGCTAATGTAACAATCACTGTGCTGAGAAATCCAAATCGGCCAGAATTTAACCCCATCCGTAAGGGTGTCCAGATTCCGGAGTCCACTAGACTAGGTGTTGCCATTGAACAAATGCTGGCGACGGATGGAGATGGTGTAAGTGTTTTACGAATCTTTTGTAGGCTAATCTTAAATCTTGAATGGAAATCACTTTCTTTTTAAGGTCTTGTCCTTCAATTATTTGATTGGATCAGAAGTGGTTTCCAAAATACCAGTCTTGGATTTCAGACATTTTTGTACACTAATCTTCAGAAAGGAACCAGTAGGAAAAAAAAAAATTGTAAATTGTTTAATTTGATCCATTTTTTTAGACCGTATCCATTAGAATAATGTTCATAAACATTTTTTGTAACCTGTGGATAATTTTAATTGTTTCTACCCATCCTGTGATCTGATCTGATTTATCTTTTTAGGATTCTGTTAAATACTTTGTGGACGTGGGAAGGAGCACCGTAAACGCCAGCCTGTTTTTCACAATGATAGAAGATTCTGGAGTGGTAGTAGCGAGTCGACCATTAACAGAGGCTCCCCTTGATACATATAATGTAAGATTCCCAGATCTTGTATATTCCAGTGGGTGGTTCATATAACTGATAATTAAGTTTCATTCACGGACTGTAAATGTTTGTTAAAACTCACTAACGTATTTGCTAGTCTTTTAGAATTTTGGTAAATCAGACACTTTTGACCAAGTTTTTGGGCTGGACATTAACTGTTTTTTTTTATTTTAGCATTACTCTGTTGAATTGTCCCATCCTGTTTTTGTATGTACTTATATTTAAACTCCAACTTTTTTTTTTTTTTTAAAGTTGTTTTTCACTGCGGAGGATAGCGGTTATCCCAAACAAACCAGTATCATTAATGGACAGCTCACCATTGGGATCACGAGAAACCGCTTTACCCCTCAATTCACGGCTCCAGATTATAATATTACCATCAATGATACAACTGTCCCAGACACCATGGTTCTCAGAGTTACTGCCACCGACAGTGATCCTGCTGTAAGTAGTTACCATACAGTTTAAATGTCAAATTCATTATAATGTGAAAAAAGCTCTCCTATTAAATCAATATTAGATTTTCACTTTTTAAATTAAAAAAAAAAATGACTCTCCGTGGTTGAGCGTAACGGGAAGTTGAACACCGATCGAATAAATTTAGAATTGTTATGTAAAAACTTGTGTCACTGGCAATCCTAATCTAACCATGATATACATCGTTTACAGGGGCCATACTCGACTGTGCGGTACGATTTGTTAGGAGACGACACAACACCAGTTTATTTCTATGTAGATTCAACAACTGGAGAGATATTTGTCCGCACTGCGTTGACAGCTGAAGACACTGCCGTGTACAAGGTTAGTCATTATATATTAACAGCCATACAACCATGTCGTTAAAATACATGCTGGTGTAGATTTTGATTTAACTGTTCTTATTTTCGTTTAATGGATTGTGGTATTGCATTTTAAAAATGGTTGTCATGTTTCACTTTTTGGTAATGGAACTGTTTACAAGGTTTAATTAAATTAAATGTTGATCTTTTCTTTAGGCTCGTATTAGAGCTCGTGACTTGGGAAGTCCTGCTCGCAGTGTCACAATTATGGCTACCATCAACGTCAACCATAATATGAAGTCTCCAGTCTTCAACGATAACCTTTACGAAATCACAATTAATGAAGAAAAACCATTGGATGAATTGATTCTGACAGTTGCAGCAACAGACGGTGACAGATTTGTAAGCTCATATAGATTATTTTTCTTCCATATTAATTTAGTAGATTATTTTGTAACATTTAAACGTTGGAACAATCGTGAAATACTTGAAATTCTTTCGTATTCGTTTCTGCATCTTTTTAAAATGAATTTACCAATTTCTAATGCTTTTTGTACTTTTTCATACTGTAAAAGGTATATTGACCAGTGAATTGTTACAATCCACATGTTTCAGCCGCCCTATAATTCTGTGACCTATGGACTCCAAGACCCTACAAGAGCTGGTAATGACCCTATGACCTATTTTAAGATTGACCCAAAATCTGGCGTTCTCTCCCTGAAGTTACCTGTATCTGATGATAAAGCCGACACGCCAGCCTACGCGGTAAGATAAATTGGAACATTTTGCCCCCCACACCCTCCACTGGATTTCATAAAACCTATTGTAAATTCAAACTTATCAATTTCGAGTTTTCTGCATGTGAAAACATTATCCTGTTTTTAAACACACAATTGTTACCTAATGTCTTTTATGGTGAGTTCCCTATTTAATTTGTTTTTAATATAACCACTTTTTTCTTTTCAGTTCCAAGCGACAGTGGTTGACGATGCTGGAAGAGTAGGCCAGCCGGCCAATGTTATCATTACAGTTAATAGGAACAGCTTCCCTCCAGAGTTTACAAATCTTCCCAATGCGACAGCTCTCAATTTTAACACGATCTCTGGTGTTCGGGTGTTTACAGCTGATGCCATTGACAGGGACACTGTGGTAAACATCTACGTCACTTTTCTAAAATTCAGCACTAGATTATAAAGTCTCTTCTTCAGTAATTTTTGTGGATACATTAAATTATTGGATTACAAATTATCAAGTTTTAATTGAATAAGCCATTTTTTTTTTTGCTTTGCTTTTCAGGCTCCATACAACGAAGTGTCTTATAACATTATTGGTGATGATAGAGCTTCTCAGATGTTCAATATCGACTCCCAATTTGGTATTATCACTACTCGTAACAACCTGCAGACCGACAATGCCCAGCGATACATCGTAAGATATTTTTGATTTTGATCCCATTTTCTTTTCAATTAATCTTTTAAGGGGTAGAATTTAAGACTTTTTTTTGTTTTTGTTGTCTTAAGGTTCGCATCTTGGCCAGAGATGGAGGAAATCCAAGCCGTACTGCTACATCTACTTTAGCGATTACAGTGACAAGAAATCTCTATACGCCTTTCTTCCGGTCCTTGGTATATAACGTGACTGTTTTTGAGACGGAAGATCTTGGAAAATCAATCGTTTCCTTAGACGCTGCTGATCAAGATATTGCTGTAAGTATACATTGTTATTGTTTCTTTGTGGTAACTTTGATTCTAAACTTAGTAAGAATTAATCATCAACCCTGTACAATATTTATTTTTTAAATTTATTTTCAAATTGTACCTGGGCTTAAAAATCTTCAGATATCATAAACAATCATGTGGTATTTTCATCAGCTGATTGGGCGTTTTAATGCTTTGCCAAACTCCATCTCTTCTGCTTTATACACTACACATGATTAAAAGATTTAATTTATTTTTTGTATTGTAGGCCCCATACAATACTCTTGCCTTCAGTGTTGTGAGCACGCCATTGTTTCAAGAGTACTTCCAAGTTAACAGTAACGGAGAAGTTTCTGTTCGAAAGAGTCTAACCTTGACCACTCTCAACACCATCACCGTAAGTTTGTTAAAAAAATGTTTTTTTATCTTCTCATTTTCACTTATTTTGTCAATAAGCAGACTTATAGGATAAAATTTCAAACAAAGCTAAGAAATCTTTTATTTTCAACCTATAAAGTTTACTACTTTAATGCTAATGCTGATTGTATGCATTGACTTCAATTCTAGCTGTATTTTTATAATTATTGGTAATATATTACTCTTGCACTATTTACAGGGTGAAGTTAGTTTGAGGGATGCTGGTAATCCGTCAAAAGCTGCAGCTCAAAATGCTGTCGTAATTGTCCAAATCATCCGCAATAACAACACGCCATACTTCATAGATGAGCCATACACTAGGGACTTGGGTCAAACGACCACTGGTGGAACTGTTGTACTCACTGTTACCGCTAGAGACAATGATCCAAGTGTAAGTCATCCCTTTTGTTTAATCGATTTGGTTTGAATGTGAGCTGTTTGTATTCATAAAACAGGATATTTTTGTCAAGATATTTGTTAGGTGTTCATTTATGTTTCCTATCCACATAACCTTGACGAGCAAAGAATCATGTAATGAATTCTTTATATATTTAAGCCTAAGAAATGTCTGAAATCCCATTTCGTTGAATCAACCGGACCTAAAATCTTTTAAATGCAATTGGTTTCTGATCTCTTTTTAAATTGATTTTTTTCTTCAGAATTCCCCGTATGGTACTGTTGTGTACGACCTGATTGGAGATGATGGTGCTGAAAGTTTGTTCCAAATCGGCCGAACAGATGGCATCATTTCAATACAACAGAGCCTGACTGGTAGCTCTACTAACAAATACACGGTATGAACTATTTCCTTCATTCAAATACATGGTATGAACTATATATCCTTCATGGTGTGCCATGAAAAAGTTCATAAACCGATAGATGCGTAAGAAATTGATATTGTAATCCATATAGCCTTTTTGCCTGACTTTTCAATAACTTGTCACAGATTTAATTAGTGCTGCATTTTGCCCTAAAATATGACTCGGTATCAACATTTTTTTTGTAAAACATACAGCTATTTGCTGGGGTTTTTAATTAGTTTATACCTATAAAACCCTATTTATGCATGCAAATATTGCTGTTATATATCTGTTTTTAAGTAAGTGATTTATTCTTCCTTTCTCTTGGTGCACTCAAAATTGTAACTTTGAATTAGGAAATGGACTTAATTTTTTTTTAATCTCTACAGCTCCGTGTTCAAGCTAGGGACTTAGGCATTCCCAGTCGATACAATACAACCATTGTGACGGTTACCGTGACAACAAACTTCCGTGCCCCTCAGCTGACCAACACCAACTTATACACAGCCAACATATTGGAGACTGTGCCACTTGGATCAGTTGTCATCAATGTTACGGGCGTAGATTTAGATCCCTTTGTAAGTTTGAATCAAATATTTTTTCTTGTTGCGTACTGTTATATTTTGTAGACCAGTTTACGTAATCATAGATTTTATACATTGTTCTATCAGTTTTTTTATGACTGACACCTGTGTGGTTAGAAACATGATAAAAAAAATGTATAATCAATCCACATAGAAACCTTCCATCTGTTCCATTATTTTTTTTCTCTAATTTCTGTTTACTTGTTTAAATCAGAATTTTCAAGTTTTTAACAATTATTTTCAGTATCCAAACAATGCAGTGAGATTCCGTATCACCAGTGATGCAGCCAGCATGGAGTGTTTTGCTATTAATGAAATTACAGGGGAGATCTACCCGAAGAGCTCTTTACTCAACAGTCCATGTCTCCAGTCCATCTTCGGGGTCAGTATTATGTTTGTTTTCAATTTGCAATTGCATAAACATTTTGTCTTTACATACTGGCATTCTGATGTTTCTAAAGATGGCTGCTTATTAATCTAATGGCTGCTAAACATTACAATGCTGTTTTCAGATGCGTGTTATTGCCTATGATTTGGGAACCCCACCTCGTAGCAGTACTGACGCGGGTGCCACCGTGATCGTTGCTAGGAACCTTAATGCTCCACAGTTCCTCAATCCAAGCACTTATGTGAGGCTGATCAACGACACAGTGCCTCCTCAAACGACTATATTGACAGTCAGCGCCACCGATCAGGATACCGTTGTAAGTGTTTCTGTTTCTTTTTCCATAATTTAAAAAATTGTTTTTAACCGTATCAGACTTTCTTTACAATGTGTATCCTACTAAATTCAAGGTTTTTTATCCAATTTTTTTTGTTTTTATTTCAGTCGCCCTTTAACACTTTTACCTACCAAATGATAGGTGATGACACTGCCATGTCTTATTTCCGGGTATCTCCTACTGGTGATGTCATACTGGAGAACAGCATACAGGCTGACACAAAAACACAATATCGGGTAAATAATGCACCCTTTTTTTAGTAAATTTTTTTTATTTTTTTTTTGGCTGACAAATATGACCTTTTTTTTATATGCTTTTATATACTTCTATAAACTTTTTTAATTTTCAATTCCAAAAAAAAAGAACTTATTGTGAGGCGGGTTTTTAATTTCAGGTTCGAATCACGGCTACCGACGGGGGTACTCCACCACTATCAACCTTTGCTGTTGCTACAATCAATGTCAACCGTAATCTGTTTGCTCCGGAATTCCCACCTAACGACTATGAAGTGACAATCTTGGAGACCCAAGCACTTGCCAATCAGATTGTTAGAGTTTCTGCAACAGACAGGGATACAAGTGTAGGTTTAAGTATTTTGTAGTCGATATTGTCAACGATGACCCTTTTTTTATTTGAGCCATTGTGTAAAGAGTTTTCCGGCATTTAAATTTTCATTAAAACCTATGTGAAAAATATCCAATTAAATAAAGTTAATGGAACATTTCTTTTTACAATTTTAATGTTCAGATTATTAACAACTTAAATTTAAGTTTTAATTGAATTTATGACTTTATCTTGTTTTACAGCCTCCCCAGAATACTGTGACTTACGAAGCAACTGGGTCAGCTCTAGCTATGGAGTACTTTAACGTCCAGTCTGATGGAATAGTCACTGTGAAGAAACCATTAACACTCGACAACCAAAATACAGCACTATACGAGGTAACCTGGAAATACCCATAATTTTACTTTGTCAGGTTAATTTTTCTAATATTTGCCAATAATCTAGTCCAATTACCTTGTTTCCTACAAATCCACAAGTTCAAATTTTGAACCCTTCTATCCTTCAGTTGACGATTTTGGCCCGGGACAATGGAATACAGAAACGGTTGACGAGCCCGACATTTGCCAGGGTCAAGATTAATGTTGTCCGCAACAATTTCTGCCCTGTATTTGTCACCCAGCCACCTACTTTAGCAATCAGCCGAAACCAGCCATTAAATTTGGTGATAGCAAACATGACTGCTGTAGACCAAGATCGGAATGATGCATTGGTAAGTTGTTACTGTTTAATATAATAAGACCATAACTTGCTAGTCCTTGTAACTATTAACGTTTTAGACACTTAATCCTTTACAGTTGAATATTGCCAACACCATAATTGGCAAATCTTGTTTTTAATTTCCAGCCGGAGTTTGGCCAGCTGACTTACACGGTCATAGGTGATGACGGAGCCAACCTCTATTTTGCGGTCACTCCTCAGGGTGGTGTCTATGTATCTAATTCTTTGGAAACGGACACAAAAACATTGTACAAGGTATATAAAATAAAAAAATTGTCCTATTTAAAATTAATCATAAAAGCTTGACTGAATTAACTTGTTAATGCTTACCATGAATTAAGAATACAGATTAGCTTTCTTGTTTAATCTTTAACTTTCTTTCTTTGATTTTTACAATTCTTTTGGATTCCCTTAACTAGACAAAAATAAATATAAAATATTAAAATTGTAATAACTGTTCCTGCCAAAGCATGGCTAAAATACCACTTAATGTCTCAAAAGTTATCAATTGTGCTATTTTATATTCTATTGCCCATCTCCAGGTGCGAATCCAGGTGTCAAATGGTGACTGTCAACCTCTGGTTGGGATAGCCTCAATCTCTGTATACAGGAGTTTATTCCCACCAATTTGGCAACCCAACTACAATTATACAGTTACCATCAAAGAAACCCAGGATGTCCTTTCACCAATTGTGACAGTTTTAGCCACTGATTCCGATCCCACCGTAAGTCAATTTAATCAAAGCTTCAAGTTGAATTTCAGGCTCTATTCATTTCACTGATTCAAGTTAAGAATATTGATAAATGTGGGTTTATCAGTAAATTATGTAAATTACAAAAGTATTTAAAAATGATGGAAATTCTGTCAGAAATAAAACTGACCCAATAATAATAATAAACTTTATTTGAGAAATATACAGTCAAATTAATTGGTTTTCCTGTAGTCCACAATAACAATATATTTTAAACAATGCAATAACAAGTGTGTACAAAATTCAGATACATTAATAATTTCTTTAAATCCATATGTATGTTTTCAGAGTCCTAACAATCAGGTGTATTATGAAGTGGCCAATAACTCCCCCAACCAGGGCCTCTTTATCATTGATGACTTGGGTAATATCTACCTGAGACGTTCTCTGATGAACACCGTGTCCAATAACTTCATTGTAAGTAAACTAGGCTTTCTTTGCTATATACTGAAAATGTTAATACTTTATTCTTATATCTTGCTTACCCTGTATATATGCTTACATGCACTACACCAGATAAGGCTATTTCAGACCTGTCTACTTGATTTTAGAAATCCTCTTCCATTTTTTTGTAAGCTTTTGTTTTTGCTTCATTTGAAAATTGCTGGTTAATTAACGGTAATATATGTACATGTACTATATGAATTAACGGTAATATGTGTACTATATGGTTGTTCTTCCCCTTTTTTTAGTTCCTATTCTTTGCTCGTGATAGAGGCTTCCCCTCATTGTCTACCAGTACACCAGGTAGACTAGAAGTGATTGTGCAGAGGAATCTCTTTCCTCCTTACTTCATTGATGAACCCTATGAGATTGTGAACCTGCCTCAAAACACCTCTACAGGACTGGTTCTCCGTTCAGTCACCGCCAGAGACAACGATACTGTTGTGAGTGCTGCTTTATTTCTACATGTCAAGTTTTGAAATCTTTCAATTTTTTTAATACACAACTTTTACAAGCTCATTTTACATAGTTTTGTATTTTGTATATGTAAGAATTAAAAACAATGAATTTAAAGAGTTTAAATTTTAAGCTATCTTGGGGGGAAAAATACATGCGTAGTATCCAAACATGTCTATCAATCAGCAAAACCTGTACATACCCATGTCAATGTGTTTTCTATCTAATGGATCAATTTTGCTTTCTCTCCAGTCTCCATTCAATCTGGTGAACTACTTAGTGGATGGGGATGGACAAGCCTCCACATTCTTCGCTGTGACAACGGTGGGAGGTTTAGGTCAGATTTCTCTCAGACAATCCCTGGCTTTAGACTCTGCAAATACCTACAGTGTAAGTTTAAAGTTCTATTCAGAGCTAAAGATCATTGTCGGCAAAATAATAAAATGTCAACCAAATTGTTATATTATACCATCCAATTATGGACAAAATAAATTAATACCTGAGCTTTTATATAAACCTTTTTTCCGGCAGTTGAGAATCCGTGCCTACGATGGTGGTAATCCTCAGAAGTCCGCAGTTACCGTGGTGACCATAACCGTGGATCGTAATTTGTTCACACCAAGTTTCCCACTGTCTCAGATTCGTAATGAAACCATCTTTGAAACCCAGCCTTTAGGAACCCCAATTATTGTCTTGGCTGCAACTGATGGCGATACAGTGGTAAGAGCATTCACCTATATTTGTTTATCTTTTTAAAACCTCAAAATACCACTATCTGCTTCAATAGATGATGTGAAATATATATACATGTTATACAGCCTATGCCCTAAGCAGTTCTGAGTTTTGTCAAAAAAAATATATATATATTTTGTTTCTAATGATGATGGTAACGGTCATTTTTCAGAGCTATAACTAAAATACCCCCCTTTTTTTTCCACCCCAGAGTCCAAATGGTGACTTAACATACAGATCCTCTGGTAGCTCTGCAGATCTCCAATTCTTCAGTGTAGATCCAAGTGGAACCATTTATCTGAGACAATCGGTCAACAGACTGGCCAAATTGCAATATCAAGTAAGACCTGTAATTCATTAGTTCTCCTGATCACAGCTATATTTCCGCGTGCTTATGGCAGTAAGTTAAGACAAACTTTCCTGCCGTCATCAGCTATGGGGGAATATTTTTCAAACAAAGTGAAATACTCAATACAATTTTATGCTTGTTATTAAAGTGGCCTTTATTTAATTCAAATACCTTTTTTTTAGCAGATAATTAAAACCGAGTTGTTTTTCATTATAATTTGGGCTTCATTTGGTATTTTCAGTTTCAAGCTATAGCTCAGGATTTGGGAACTCCGAGCAAATCTTCAACACCTATACTGATCACCATCGATGTTATCAGGAACACTCAGAGTCCGTCTTTTGCTGCCAGTTCTTTCTCAATAACAATCCCTGAAACCCAGTCACCTGGGTCACCAGTCTACACTGCAAGAGCCACAGATAGAGATCTTCGGGTATGTGTTCTCAAAATTAAATATACCATTGTTTTTATTTAAACTACATGTAATAAGCAAATAATTCTAAATTTAATCTTTCTTAATATATTATAAATTCCCTCCCTGCCCCAATTAAGTGTTTTTTTTTGGTCATTTTTATTTTTCTGCAGTCACCCTTTAACACGGTCACTTACCAGATGATTGGAGATGACACTGGACCAGTGTTCTTTCAAGTGAATGAAACCACCGGAGTCATTTCTGTCAAACCTGGCGTGGATCTCAGCACTGACACTCTTGGCAGATATGTGGTAAGAAAATGATACAATCTATTAAAATAATTTAGCAGTTCTTCTTCCGTATGGTTTGCGTTTGTTTTCTTCAGTATTAAAATATAAAATTAATCCTGTAAGTAACCAATTTTTTTTAACACAAGGACCTTCTGTATGAAGTTGGTCTGACAATTTCTTTTACCAACAAATTTTTCTAAACCTTATTTTTTTTTTTTTTTTTTTTTTTTTTAATATTAGGTTCGCATTGAAGCCAGCGATGGTGGTAGCCCCCCTTTGTCTGACCTCTTCAAACTGATCATCAACGTAGAGAGGAACTTGTATTCACCTCAATTCAACCACACAGGAGTCATCACCAAGACTATCCTAGAAACGGATATACCTGGCTTACTTATTTATCAACTCACTGCAACTGATAAGGATGACTCTGTACGTAACTCCTCAACAATCCCTTTCCAGTGTCTTCCGAATCCTATATTTGCTGCTTTACTATGTATTTTTAAATTTCTGTAAGAGCCTATTATTATATAATTATTTTAACTTCATTTGTTGATCACTTCTATTCTGAAGTTCATGACTTTATCTCGAATTGTACATTTTTTTTCGCACATTTTCTTAACGCAGTTGAGAGAAATAATAAGCGTTCACTGACAGTATTTGTACTCGTGTTGCAGGCTCCTAACAACCAGATCAGCTTTGAAATAATTGGAGAAGGAGATGCAGATCAATATTTCTTTGTCCACCCAGAAACTGGCCGGGTCACTCTTCTCAAATCTCTTCAAGGGGTTACAAAGAGCTTCTTCAGGGTAAAACAGTTTGCTCATGTTTAACTTGTTATAAATCACTTAGGCTTATGATACTTCGATCTTAAAAAAAAAACAGTATTGTGTTAGTATACCAAAATCTTTTTAAATGTCATTGTGACCTGTCCTTTTGATTTAAAGATGTCCTGTTCTTTGAGATTTTCTTGAAATTTCGCATAAATAAGCAAATCAAAAACATTGTTTTTTAAATGGACCGCTGCTATATTTCAATTAGTAAAACTTGATCAGCTATTTTGTTCTTTCCTCAATTGCTTTCTTGTCTATAATGGATATTCAATGATGTGTAATTTCTGTTGTAGTTGCAAGTAACTGCTAAGGACGGTGGCATCCCTGTACCCCGGTCTGCCTTAGCAACCATTGAAGTCTCGGTGGTACGAACCGCTGGACAACTCACGTTTGGTCTTCCCAGATACAACGTAACAATTGATGAAAATGAGGCTGTAAATAGCCTCATCACAACTGTGATAGCACAACCAGGGGTATGCTTCTTATATCTACTTCTCTGGAGGATCAAGGTCCCCCCGCCCCCTCCTATTTTCTCTCCCAAACTTTATTTTTCTTTTTTTTTGTTTACATTTAGTTAATAACCAGTCAATTGATTTAGTACACGTAAAATATTTCTGGCTTCTATCACTTCTAAAAAATTTTCTCATGCAAATTGTTTGTTATCTATAGAATTCACTCCAGTACACTATATCTGGGTTTGGAACAGCTGACCAGTATTTCAGCATCGATAACTCTGGTAACCTAAGGGTGCGAAGAAACTTACGACAAGATCCATCTCTACTTACTCTCTACCAGGTATGCTTCAGAAAACCTCGATTGTTTCAAATATTTTTAATATGACCAAGTACTGTAAGATTTTAAATTTTTTTTAATTATATTTCAACTTTTCATTCACGGACTGTTTTAGTTTAAGCAATAGATTATATCGAAAACTTGAGGAACATGATGTAAATATGTTTTTCAAATAACGGCTGCAATTTAATGTTCATGTAGGATTTTTTATCACGCAACTTTTGTACTTCCAGTTACAAATTGAAGCCAGAAGTCGAGATGTGATTAGTCAGACCGCCTCTACTCTTGTTGATGTTTTTGTCACTCGCAATGTCTACAGCCCAGAGTTTAAACAGACTCCCTACTCGGAGACAATTCCTGACAACAGTCAGTTTGGCTTGTCCATTCTAAGGCTTGTAGCTACAGATCAAGATGGAGTAAGTAGTGGTGCTGCAGCCGATTCAAATTAAATGCTAGTTTAAAAAATGGTTTAAAATGATGAGTCAAATGTTTGGACATACCTTCATGCATTAATTGTCTATTTGTTAAATGCCCAAATGTAAATTTGTTTCTATTCTGAAATCAACTTTTTACTTCAAAAGCTGTAAATATTTCCCTTTTTAGTAACTTGCCTTTTTTTTCTTCTCCCTTTTTTAATTAACAGGACAGATTGTTTTATAGTATGTTGAATGGAGCACCTGCTTCCGGTTATTTCTATGTTAACCCATCCAGTGGAGAGATCTCTCTACTTAAACGGCTCACAGATACAAACATAACAAATTTTAGGGTAAGTCTAACATCTTGCATGGCTTTTTTTGCAAAATCAAATGATAGCACTTATTTATCCCTGAAGTATTTTTTTTTTTCTTAAAATCAGAACAACCAAAAAACCCATGCTTTTGTGAATTTACCATTTAATTCTTATTTTGCATAATATAATTTTGAAATCCTCCAAGTCTGATTTTGTTTATGAAATGTTTGAACTTGAATGTGAATGGTTATGGTTATATCTGTTTTTAGTTGGAGGTTATGGTGAGCGATCAGCGTGTTCCAGAGAGAACAGATCGCGAAAATGTTACGATCACTATCCTTAGAGATATAAACCGTCCATACTTCTTTGGTCAGCCATTCACTGGACAGGCTAATTACAACGCCCCAACAGCTGTGGTACTGGAGACTGTGACTGCTGATGACCTGGACAAACGAGTGAGTAAAAGGCCTTTATATTGATGGCTGTTAAACTGTGGAGCATCATTTAACAAAGTTTTTTTTGAAACCGTAACTAATGCAACCAAAAGTAAGGTTTTGCCTTCATTGGAAATAGGTCCTTCATTGCGAAGGATTGAAAAAAGTATGAATGTAATCTTTTATACATACTAACCAAGGACAGCCAAATTTTACACATTTTCAGTTTAGCTCTGTAACTATATAAAGAGTCGAGTTCGAATCCTGGTGGAGGCAAGCAAAATTGTATTTACAAAAATATATAACATGAACCTGAAGAATCAAATCTAACTTTCAGTAGATTAGAACTATGTGTAAACCAGACTAACTTGAAAAATCTCCTTTCCTTTAATGTCTTTTTCTTATACCTCGGGTCCAAATTCTAATGTCTCTTTTTATTTATTTTTTCTCCTTCTCTAGGGTGTGATGAATTATAAGGTTGTGCCAGGGGGTCTAGCCGCGGCATTTTTCGACATTGGATTAACAAGTGGACAAGTTCGTATTTCGGACTCAGCTGGTCTGCAGGCAGACAGAAACCGCCAGTACTTGGTATGTATTATGATATGTTGAAGGTTACTATGTGATCATTTTTTCGTGTTATTTTCTTTCAACCAGACTAAATTATCTAAATTGTATAATAAGTTACAAACTAGCTGGCTGAGTATTCCGCTGTATTGTACAAATAAGTTATAAACTAACAGTTATTGCCTCACTTTTCAGTTACCAGTGGTAGCTTATGACTCCATATATCCAGATGTCCAGACCACAGCAACTGTCACCCTGACTATCAACCGAAACTTGAATTCACCACAGTTTACCGAGCGTGACTACAGTGCTTCAGTGTATGATAACACAAACCTTGGAGTCGTTTTTAAAAGAGTAAATGCCACTGATTTTGATGGGGTAAGTTGATCAAGACCTTGGAAATCTTAATATTTGCGTTAAAGTACTTAGTATCAAATTTATTGATTGTATAGTATTTATTGCTGCTATTTTAAACCACGAATTGGTTTTGTTTCAGAATGGAATGAGGTACGAGATTACTGGTCCCCCATTGGCTCAACAGTTTTATTTCATGAACCCAGAAACTGGTGAGATTTCTATAAAGAAATTACTCTCTGAAGGAGGACTGGCTGCTACTACTGTAAGTTTGACTAATACTTTTTCTTTTTAAATTTCCTCCATGAAGAATCCATTTAACTTGGGTCTTTTTTCTTTCTCCGTCATTATTACACCATGTGCTGTAATGTTTTTGTAACTGTGTGTGGCATTATGCCAGTTATTTTTCAAGCCAGTGTTAGTGATGTGGCTACAGAAATGACCGCAGAATCCTAAGTATTCCTGAACCTAAGCACAGCCGAATGAACATTTATTTTATTTAAACTGTTGAATTTGTTAAAAAATAAATTTAAATTCCCAATATATTCCATATACCTATATCCAGATTCAAATTCGTGTAACTGACGATGGGAATCCTGCCCTCTCCACTGATGGACGGGTCTTGCTTACAATTATAAAAGACGGCGGAGCACCGGTCTTTCAGAGGACTCCCTATTCTGCATCTCTACTTAAGACGCACAGATCAGGGGACACCATCTTTTTTACCACTGCCATCGATCCAGACCCGAGGGTAAGCCTTTTAGTACCTTTTTTTTGTTATCATGGCGTAAGCAGTTAACATTTGGTCACAACATTGGCCGTTTTCAGCTTCATGATTCATTTTGGTTTCACCAAGACCTGCAACTATCTCTTTTGATTTAGGATCATGCAAGAACTTCTACATAACTTATTCATTTTTTTTGTTTGTTTAATGCAATATTTTAATATTCTTTACACCATTTGTTACATTTTTCTTAACATGGCCAAGCAAAGAAAATGTGTTTTTATTTTCTAATCCGTTTCTAATTGCAGGGGGCAATTGTATACAAGATGACCGGTGTCTATCCAGCTAAAAACTTTTTCTCCATCAACTCGAGCACAGGAGTCGTAACTTTAGATCGTCCATTAACTCAGGACTCCTTTGATACCAGAGAATATCAGGTAAGTTCAGAAAATTGAGCTGTATGTTGTAGCTGGTAGCTAACCCTAAATCACTGAAGCGACTTCCAAGGTAACTCTGCAGTGTAATATTTATTACAAGATTTCTAATCTTTTATCAAAAAGAACCATTTTATATATAATGTTTCAGCTATCCTTGATCGCCTACGATTCGGAGTACCCCGCAAACCTCGGCAGAACCACAGCCACCGTTACTGTAGATCGCAATCCAAACTTGCCAGTCTTCCAACCCGAGCAATACCAAGAATTTCTCAACCAGGATACTCCAATTGGGACCTCAATTGCTCGTACAAATGCCACGGACTCAGATGGGGTAATGTATAAATCATTTTATGTTTACTTCAGTCGGTCAAAACTTATTTCAATGCTGTTTTTTTTTGTTTTGGAGATGAAACCTTCAGGCTTACAATATAACAGTGTTCAAAATTATGATTTTTATGAACTTGGTGATAATTATTGGTCATTTGTGTTCACAGGACTCAATTACCTACAGAATACAGGGAGATCCTGAAGACTTGGAGTATTTCTTCATTGAGCCTTCAACTGGAGTAATTAAACTAACAAAATCACTGACTGATGGCTTATATGGTCAATTTACAGTAAGTCCCTTTTTTTTATCTTTTTTTTTTTTTACACTTGGTACATAATGATTTTTTAAAAAATATTTTATGCATGCTCTCTTACTGATATGTACATTGCAAGGTTACACTTTTTTCAAGTTAATTTTTAAATATTTTATTTTAGACATCCTTGACCGTTTAATATATATCTTTACAGTTCAATGTGATAGCTCAAGATAACACCGGTGGTGATTCTCCAAGGCCAGCATTAGTGGTGGTGAATGTTGATAGAGATCAGTTCGCTCCGGAGTGGCAAAGACTTCCCTATAGTGAGTCTGTTACAGAAACCGCTGCCATTGACTCCGTTGTGTTCACCACCTCTGCTATTGACAGAGATCAGAAGGTAGGAAAACTGGGGGCAAGATGGATTCTTATTCTATCTGTAAAGTTACATAAATTAAAAGAAATAGATTCCATATTTTTCAGTAGCTTTTTTTTCTTCAAGAAACTTTTGTTAAAATTTGTTACAGCATCTGTACTTAATGTTATAGCACGCAGTCTTGGGAGTGAAATGACCTTAAGTGTGACTTAAATCCCCAATCCAACAAACTAAATGTGTTTTATTTTTGTCACAGGGAGTGTTGATCTTTTCCATTATTGGTGAGCTGCAGGCGCCCCAGTATTTCCGCATTAATAACCTAACTGGTGTTATCACTGTGGCCGATGATCTGAGGAAGGATTTGGCTACAAGATACAATGTAAGCTAATCAGTCTATTTAAACTAAAGGCAATGACTTTTTGATAACAAAAACCCATAACTTAGATTTCCTGTTCAAAACATTTTTTTTTATTTGAACACTTCTCGCAAGCTCGCAGGCTCTGTTAAATGATCTATAGTCAAATATATTTTACTTTCCAGTTATTATTGGAGGTATACAACAACTTGTCGCCCACACAGAAGGTCCGTACCACAATGGTCATTGATGTTACCCGCAACCCCAGTTCTCCAGTATTCAACGCAATCAATTCAAGATATGAAGTTACCATCGATGAGAAGCACAAATTGGGCAATGAAATTATTACTGTCAATGCCACAGACAAGGACGAAGGGGTAGGTCACTGTTTTACATGTTAGCATTTTGTTTGCGAAACTAGAGAAGACGTAATCAAATGTAGGAGATGCTTCAGTAATTATTCATTTATTGCATCCTGCATAACAGTTTTTGTATTTAATTCCCATTATGAATATCGATTGCTTTCAGTCAATTTAATTTTTTTTTTTTCCTTTAATATTCAGGATGTCATGAAGTATGAATTGACCAGTGCAGCAAATTCATTAACTAGCACGGACTATTTCTTCATAGCGAGCGAGACTGGAAAGATCATGCTTCAAAGGGAGCTAACTTCTGATCCTAACAGACAAGATTCCTACACGGTATGTATTCGGTATATAACTATCTGCCAAAATTGACTCGTCCACCATGTTGCTTCTCTGCAATAATGTAATGATTAATAAAAGTATGCTCTTCAAATTTAAAACCTGCATCAATTTTATATCTGCTTATCTTTCCAGATGATTGTGCGAGCTGGGGACCAGCAGGCCCCAGAGAGGACTGCCACAGCTACAGTCCTTGTTAAAGTCAACAGGAACAAATTCCCTCCCATTTTCACAAATGCTGACTTCACCAGGTTCATGTCTGAGAATGCCGCCCCTGGGTATAACGTCATTGATTTGGATGGGGCAGACCAAGATGCTATGGTAAGTGAACTGCCGCGTTTCAATGAAATAAATGTGTGTAGGCTGGGACATTGCTTTTGCACTAGTGTCCTTAGTTATTCTTATTCTAGGGCAAGGCTTTCCTGCCGAAGTGTCCCCATTGTAAGATTCTTAATAAACTGAAACATATGCATTCATTACTCTTTACTGATTAAAAGAAAACATATTTTGTTTGTTTTACTTCAGGGTCGTATTGGATATCGGTTATTGGGGCAGAATTCCGGACCTTATTACTTCAGTTTAAATGAATCCAGTGGATTAATCCAGCTGGCCAGAAGTGTGCGTCCGGATGAGCAGAGGTCTCAATATCAGGTGAGATTTTTATCAAATCAAAATCGGGACTTAACATGAAATGTAATCTGCAATAAGAAATTTCACAATTGTACATCCTTCTGTGACGTTACAGTTGTCCATCAAGACAATCCTCATAACCACCATCATAATGAAATACTATCGTACCACCATCCAGACCATCATAATGAAATACTATCGTACCACCATCCAGACCATCATAATGAAATACTATCGTACCACCATCCAGACCAT
>JAVFBZ010172318.1:0-14041 GCA_032466195.1 Katharina tunicata | reverse complement strand
GTTTACACCGTAAGTTTCCTCACCAATGACCCCAGATTAACCAGGGTTTACACCGTAAGTTTCCTCACCAATGACCCCAGATTAACCAGGGTTTACACCGTAAGTTTCCTCACCAATGACCCAAGATATGTGACTTGAATCCATTTGAAATATGTTGCACTTAAATAACGCACACCCAATAAATACACTAACGTATTTACTGATAGATAACTCGTTTTCTATTGCATACTTCAGTTGGAAATTGAGGCTTATGATTCTGCTTTCCCTGCAATGCGTGCCACTGCCGAAGTCTTGATAATTATTGACCGAAATCCTACAGCTCCATTCTTCGCTGGCCCAGCTTCCATTTCCCTTGAAGAGAACTTCGCTGTTGGAGGTCTGGCACTATCAGTCAGTGCTCAAGAGAATGATATGGTAAGATTCATTTCAATATTGTGACAATAAATACAATTAACTAAAAAATTTTGCCAAGCTTCATTTTTTTATATGAAATTTGGTAAGATTCAACGTCTTTTTACTGATGACGCAAAAACTATTTAAATTATTTGACATTTCTACTTTTCTCAACAGGGACAGACTGTTCGCTATGAAATCTCCTCGGATCCAAATGGAATTGAGGCTGATCAGTTTTTCTTCCTTCATCCAGTAACAGGACAAATTTATGTGAAAAAATCACTGACATTGGCTCCAAAACAACTTTACCAAGTAAATAGTTTTTTTTTTTTAAAAACCTTAGTAATGCTTCAACTTAATATCTAAAACGTATCTGTAAAATAAATAATTAATATAAATTTGTTAAATCCCCTATAAAGACAACCACAAATCACTCCACCTTTTTTTTTAGCAAATTGTGTAACTATTATTGGATGTAAACCGACAACTGTAGACTACCAGATACTATTTCAATGTCCTTTTTAATTGCTTCCAAAGTATTAATTTTATGATTGAAGTTTAGGGCATTGTCGAAATTCCAGGCATGTTTACCAAGAAATAAAATTCTAAATTTTGTTCTTTCTAAATCTCTAGATAAGTCTAAATTTTTTCTGAAGCTGTTTTTTTGTTTGCTTTTGTAGTTCAATGTGATAGGACGGGATAATGGTCTGCCCTCAAAGTCTGGTACTTCCACTGTAAGAATTACCATTGTCAGAGATACGGATAGACCCTTCTTCTTTAGAACCCCATATTCGGTAAGAATTCTGGAGACTCGCCCTGTGGGAGATGTCATATACAACCAGGTGATTGCTGATGATAACAACAAAAAGGTAACTACCAAAACCACCCTTTTTTTTTATATTGTAAGATTTGATAAACAATAATTTACTGAAAACTTGATGAAACCAATAATTAAAGATGTATTCTACAGGTAATAAGAACAGGTTACAATAAATAAACTTGCCCAATAATGCCTTGTGCTGAAGCAGATTGTCCCCATTGCAAGAAACTGTTCCAATCTGCAGAATTCTCTTACAATTTATCTATCCAATAGTATTTGACCAATTAAGAAAACATGCAAACATGAGGAATTTTTAAACTTGGTCTCTTTTTTTCAATATTTCAGGGCCGTATTGTGTATGAAGCAATTGGTGATGGATCTGCAGTGGCTTACTTTGGTGTCAATGCCACAAATGGAGAAATCTTTATTAAGCAAAGCCTAAAGAATGACAATCAACAGGATTTCCTAGTAAGCTTTTTAAAAATTTTATGTACGACTCTTACATGTATATACAACACTGAAATGCTATTCATCATCCAACTTTATACGTATGAAATGGTGTAAGTTACATTTTTTTAAAGGGTAAAAACTATTTTTCTAATTTCCCAATTTTATCTACCTATTTTCAGCTTCGACTCCAAGCCTACGACAGTTTCTACCCAAACAACAGAGCCGAGGCAGTGGTGTCCATATTTGTGAATCACAACCCAAACAAACCAGTGTTCAGTTCGCCAAACTACAATATAACAATCCCGGAGAACTATGGCGTGTCCAGCATTGTCCTGGATGTTAACACAATAGAACAAGACGGGGTAAATAAAGGGCTCATTTTTTATTTAAGTGCTATTCTCACCCTTTTTTCAAAATTTAAGTGAGCAAATCCGTAATAAGTTTGCATGTTAGGCATCTTGTGTAGTTTTTAGGTAATCCACACATATGTAATTAAATATATTCTAAAAGGCTGATCAGGGAACTGCTTCCTTCCACAGATGTCTGTGTACAGCCCTTAGTTTAATTAGAGATAAATACGTAATCAGGTCAAAGAGGCATTTATAACTGATTTAATTTTTATACATCTGCTTTCAGGACATTGTTACCTACAAACTGTACAATGACAATGGCGACTACTTCTTCATCGATCCAGAAACTGGCGAAATAAGGCTGAAGAAATCACTGGTCAACCAAAATATACCACGATTTGATGTATGTATTAACATTCTTTTTAAAAAATATATTTTGCATTTTAGCATATTTCGGGAACCAAAGTGATAATAATAATTAATGCTTTTTGACAATTTTTAATTTTTATTTTTTAACAATTTCCCGACCAATATTCTTCACAAATCTTAATATTTTCCATTTGTCTTTAACAGCTGATTGTGGAGGCCTCAGATAACCGCCAACCACCTGCCCTGGTGAATGTATCGGTGGTTATAACAGTTACACAGTTCAATAGATTACCAGAGTTCCAAAATCTGCCTTACCAATCAAACGTGGAAGAGACCACAGCAATATCGAACTCTGCTTTCCAAGTTGACGCCATTGACCCAGACGAACTGGTAAAAAAATACTTCTGAATTTTATTTTGTAACTATTTCATGCCACAGGAAGAGTGTTTCATTTGTTTAAAATTGTGCATGTTATTTAGAGAAATAAGTTTGAAAACCTACGAATCCAGATGGTTACTGATAAAATTTTCTTTTTAGTATTGTACTGGTAGGTTTTGTAATTGGATTAAACATTCATAAATCTTTATAAAAAAAAATATAATAATTCTATTTTAATTTGTCAATCCATTAACTTTACTGTTGCATGTTGATAGCGGTAATTTATGACAGTTTTGTGAATTCTCGCTATACTTTGTCTTGTAGATTGATGTTCACTATAAAATAATTGGTGAGGGCTCTGGGGAGAGTTTCTTTGCTATTAACTTGACAACTGGAATAATATCGCCCAGAATAAATCTCCGTCTGGACACAGCTCCTAGTTACAGGGTAAGCGACATTCCTGTAGATTACCAAACTTCCTAACTTATAAATTACAATGGATAAAGAATGTGCAAAACACTATCCAGTCTGCTTTCACTAAATATAACATTTTTACTTTTGTAGTTTATGAAATGCAAATCCCTATCTTGTAGTAACAAGTAAAGAGGACTTTTCGTTGACTTTTTGACCAATAGTATTTCTTTTTGTTCTGCAGTTGATCGTGATAGCGTATGACGTTGCCTTTCCACAAGAACAGTCTACGGCTACTGTTGATTTAACGATCATTCGCAACTCAGGTGTACCACAGTTCTCTAAAAACCCCTACCCGGTTACTGTATCGGAGTATCTACCATTAGGAAATCTCACGGAAACTGTCTTGGCTGTGGATCCAGACAAGGTAGGACTTAAAACACTTAAAATATTCTGCATTTTGTCCTAGATTATGAATTTCTATAAAAGGTTGATTCAGTATTACTCAGACTTTTTGATATTTATGTGGTTTGTTTTTTAATCAAATTGTCCCTTACAATCTTTGTTGTTTCAGGATGTTGTGAAGTACAGTATAACTGGACCACCGATTGCCCAGGAATATTTTTTCATCAATGCGGATACAGGAGAGATTTTCTTGATAAAGTCGCTGACTGAAAACAACCTTGCATCAATCCCTGTAAGTTTATGAACTCTTCCTAATACATCTCTTTGGTCCTATAATTTTTAGAAAGAACTCTTCAAAGGCTACTAGGTCAATAATTTAAAAATACTCTTGCAAACTTTTATTGTTTCGATAATAAAAATGAATTAGATTCAAAGAAAAATGCCAATACAATCATTTCTTTTCTTATCCCCCCAGATTACTGTGCGGGGATCTGATATGAGAACTCCAGTCCCCCAATCTTCTGAAGTTACTGTCCAAGTGGGGATCACCAGATTTGGATTACCGACTTTTAACGGTCTGCCCAGCGGACGCTTGATTGATACAGACCCAGTTAATACAGAAGTTGCCAGAGTTTCTGCCTCTAATCCTTTTGGTTTGGTAGGTTAAATTATCACTTAAAATGTGGCTACAGTTTTTCTGTCTGTATCTGTTTATTCAATGTTTAATTGTAAATTTAAATATTCGATATGTCAAACGAAATACAAGGGTAGTTTCTTTCCTTAGAATTTGCTCATATTCAGTGAATTGGCATGGTTTTTGTTTTATAGGGTAACCTTGTATATCGTATTGGAGGTATGTACCCTGCCCAGTCATTCTTCAGGATTGAGCCCAATGGAACCATCTACATTGACCAAAGTCTAAAACAAGATGCCCTACTTCTGACTACATATACGGTAAGAACTCCTTTTCACTTTAATCTTATCATATATACCTTAAATTTTGAGATTCGTTATCTTAAGCAAGTACTCAGATTTGAATATTTCACCTTTTTTTTTGTTTTTTTTTTGTTTTTAAGAAAAAATCATTTAGTTTACAGTATGCAATATTTATCATTTTAAGGTGAGGGTGGAAGCTTTTGATCCCAGATATCCAGATAAGATTGGTCGAATTGATGTGCCAGTAACTGTGACTCGCAACTCTTACCAACCTGAGTTTAACCGCACCTTGTACGAGGCTACTGTTGGAGATAACCACCCTATGGGTGACCCAGTCCTGACCGTCTATGCCTTTGATAGGAACCAGGTGAGACATGCTAACCTGTTTCTGCGTTTATATCCAGCCTCTATGATCCTTGTGTACACGAAGACAGAGGTATCTTTCTCATTCTCTCGCCTACTTTTGAAACTTGATGGAATAAAAACCAATCGTATTATTCTTATAATTTCAGGACGTTTTGATGTACTATTTAGAGAATGATGGGTCGTCAACAGGAACTCGTTCAATGGATTTCTTCTACATCGATCGTTCCAACGGTGAATTACATCTGCGACGTCCACTCACGGAAAATAACCTAAATAGATATACAGTAAGTCTAAGTTCTGCATCCATTTAAAACCAGACTAATTTTGGAAACATTTACTATTTGCATGTGGAATATTGGGATTTTACCTGAAAATTACCAACGAACATTAGCTATAAAAAAAATGTCAGGATTGCTTTTGCTCGGACAATCTAAATAATCAACGTATTTTTGTAACCTTTTAATTATCCTCTTTGTGGGCCAAAATTATGCAATAATACAATTTAGTATTTCCCCGAGAGTTTAGGTTGCATAGTGAAAAAAATATCCTTAAAAAAAATAAAAAAATATCCTTATCAGGGGCTGTAGCAAAACAATTGGTTGTACATGTATGTATAACTAGCCAATGATCAATGAGGATCACCTGTGTAAACTTTCTTATGTGTAGGACCAAGGAAATCCTTATCCAATTGAAAATAAGAAATAATTTCATCCATACTTTATTTTCTTCAGATGTCTGTAAGAGTTGTTGATCAAGGCCGCCCACCTCGATTCTCTACGGTTGCTGTGCGGGTCAATGTTGTCCATGATCAAACGCCAGTTTTCCAGAATCCTCCTTTCAAGGCCAATACTCAGGAAATCTTCAGTGTGGGATCCAGCGTCTTCACATTGTTTGCCACAGACTCGGATGCTGTGGTAAGAATGCCTTGGCATTTATTTATCACTTACATTAAGTTTTTTTTTCTTAGTTTCGTAATAAACACTTGGTCTAATCTGCTTTTATCAGCTGTGTTCCAGATTTTGGTTTCCTTTTAAGTGAACACTTTCCTCCTATCCAACTGATCATTTAATCTTAAGAAATCCTAAACATTTTTTATTTTATGTCAATTTTGAGTCTTTCCAGTAATGGTGACCAATATCTTCCATTCACAGAAACCATTAGTCTATGTAGTAACGGGCATAGATCCAGCCCCGACTTATTTCACTTTGAGGAACAATAACAGTGGTTTAATTTCTATTGGAGAGAATCTACGACTGGACAGAGGTTTAACTTACCTGGTATGTGTATTTTTTTTTTCTCCTAAGTAAATCATTAAATTTACAATATAAATCAAAGACAAATTCTACTGGTATAGATATTTAAAACAGTTCTTTCCAAGTCTTAATTTTCCGAAACTTGCCAGGGTTTTGAAAATATTATTTGTGGTTTTCAGCTTCGGGTGGTTGCTTATGACCCAGACAGACCAGACCTCCAAGCCACGGCCACTGTCTCAATAGATGTTCAGAGAAATATGAACTTCCCACAATTCACCCAGAATAACTATGGAGGATCTGTCACAGACACAGCTAAGCTTGGCACACCTGTTGCTCGGATTAATGCCACTGATGTTGATTCGGATAAGCTGACTTACAGATTAACTGGCAACGTGCAGTGCCTGGATTATCTCTATATGGACTCTAACACTGGCCAGGTCTTACTGAAGGCATTACTCCGCGGCACGAACATCAAACAGTTAACCTGTTCTGTGGAAGTGTCTGATAATGGCTACCCAGTTCCTAAGACTGATACAGCCAGCCTGACAGTTGTTGTCTCGGGAATCTCCCCACCAACATTCACCTCTAAGGACTATTCAGCTGAAAAACAAGAAACTGATCCCATCAACAGTACCGTCGTGAGAGTGTCGGCTTCCAAACCAAACCCAGTGGTAAGATTTTGACATCCAGATTTAAATGTCCTCTTAAGATAATCACCCATTACTTCTCGGGTAATTTATATATTTTGTTTTATATTTATTTACATTGAATAAACCTACATGACAATGGTAGTTTTTTTTTTTTTTTTTAAGTAAATGTTTTTAAGTTACCATATTTGAAATGTAATTTGTCTTGGTTACAGGGTGCCATTGTGTATGAAGTGGTTGGAGACTACTCCGCAGAAACTTTCTTCAAGGTGGATACAGATGGACAAATTACTATAAAAGATGACTTGACAAAGGATAATTTACAACTCCTAACTTACACAGCTAAGGTTGTCGCTTATGATACAGCTTATCCAGAGGTTAGGAGCACCGCTACGGTTGCTGTAAAAGTCAACAGAAACCCCAACAATCCTACATTTGGCTCCAGTAATTTCCCAGTGACCCTGAATGACACTGTCACTGAAGGTTATCCTGTTAAAGATCTGGAGGCAACTGACCCAGATGGAGGTTCTGTAACATGCGAAGTCATTGGCAATACCAAGGCCATGGAGTATTTCGAAGTTGATCGTGACACATGTGTGCTGCGTGTTAAGAAACCCCTGGCTGAAGACCCAGAACTTACTCAACGCTACGACGTACAAGTCAGGGCCACAGATACAGACAAACCGCAGGGTACAGCTGTCACAAACATCAATGTTTTCGTCAACCGAGATTTGAACAAACCAATCTTTACAAATCTTCCCCGGACTATCCAGGTACAAGAATCCACAGCCCTTAACTCCTTGATTTATACAGCTTCTGCTTCAGATGCCGATAGTAAAGGAGATGTTGTTGTAGAACTAATCGGAAACTTCCCAGCCAATATGTTTTTCAAAGTAAATGCCTCAAATGGACAAATTTCCATCAGAAATATGCTAAAGTCTGATTCTGCTGCAACTGATACTTACCAGCTACAACTTCAAGCATATGACACGGCTTATCCAGACAACAAAGCCACCAGCACTTTATCTGTAAGAGCTATAAGAAATCCAAATGCTCCTCGCTTTGACCAGTTATCTCCTATTACCAAAACTATAGAGGATAGCTTCACACCAGGCCAGTCAGTCCTTCAAATTTCTGCCTCAGATGCTGATCTGGATAAATTGAAATATACCATGCAAGGTGACCCTATTGACACAGAGTACTTCTATGTGGTGCCAGATAGTGGCTCCATAAATCTGCTCAAACCACTTACCTCTCTTCCACCAGCACAACGACAGTTTGAATTTGTGGTTATAGTAAGTGACCAACGTTCTCCATCTAAAACCAACCAAGCCACAGTTCAAATCACTGTCAACAGAGACACTGCTCCAGTTTTCAGTGGAAATCCATTCTCGGCCACAGTACCAATCAATCGAGCAATTAATGATTCTTTTTTTACTGTTTTTGCCAGAGACAATAACCCAAGTGGTATAGTTCGATACAGATTGGATGGCTTTGAACCCGGTAATCAGTACTTCCAAATCAACCCAGCAAATGGCCAAGTATCCGTTAAGAATAACCTGGACTCCGATCGCTCTGGAACAAGAACATACACACTGCTAGTCAAGGCATACAACACCCTCAATCCAAACCTAGAGGCGTCTGAAACCATCACCATTACAGTCGACAGAAATCTATTTGATCCTGTTTTCCCCCCAATCCCGTATGTTGCTGATATAAATGACTATGACCCAGTTGGTACGAGATTGGTTAATGTTTCGGCCACTGACAATGATATTGTCTCCCCAGAGAATTACTTCACTTACTCACTGAAGGATGGTCCAACGGAATTCTTCACTATCAATCCTGTCACTGGCCTGCTAACAATTCAGAGAGCCTTAAATCAAGATCCACAAAATAGGCAAGTTTATCGCCTGACTGTCCTAGCCACTGACCAGGGAAGTCCATCCAGAAGTTCTGAAACCAGTGTTACGATTAACGTGTCTCGTAATCTCAATACTCCAGAGATCTTGCCAAGCTCCACCTCCTACAGCAGAACAGTGCCAGAGACCTTTAACATCAGCCTACCTCTTATTGTTGTGTCGGCCAGAGACCAAGATTCCCCTTCATCTCTCAATGGACAGCTGACCTACAGCATAAAGAGTCCCTCGTCTGCACAGAATGTCTTCAAGATAGATCCTAATTCTGGGGTTATTCAACCTCGCTTCAGTCTTCAGTACGCTGATCTAGATAGCTACACCATGATTGTAGAAGTGAGTGACCGAGGCAGTCCATCCCTATCTGTCGACCAGACTGTGATGGTAAAAATCAACCGAGGAGGAAATCCATATTTCCCAGCATCAGAGTATGTAGTTACCTTGGCAGACACAACAGTGCCTACAAGTGTGGTTAAAAATCTGACTGCGGTCAACCCAAGGCCACTCTCGGAGTTAATGTATAAGATTATAGGACAAGACACCGCTTCAAACGTCTTTACAGTTGATATTTTATCTGGTACAGTTCGTCTTAGGCAGAGTCTCCGAAATGACACCTCCATTTCCACATACATGATCTTAGTGGAAGCTTATAGATCAGATGCTCCATCCGAAAAGGGCTTGACCAGCATCAGGGTGATAGTCAGCAGAAACGCTAACAACCCTCAGTTTCTGCTGAGCTTCCTGAATTATACACTGCCTGAAGAATACCCGGTCAGCAGCAAATTTGGTGAAGTAAATGCTACAGATGCTGATGTAGGTGACAGCGGTCGCATCACATATTCTGTCCAAGGTGGTCAGAACCTCTTCTATGCCAACCCGCTGAATGGAGAGCTGACGGTGATCACACCCCTTACATCCGACTCTGCCACATTCTACCGCTTCTATGTAACCGCTAAAGATCATGGCTTACCATCTAAATCTGCCACAGCTACTGTTAATGTCAATGTAGTAAGAAATTTGTTCCCTCCAGTATTCAATCCCAGCAGATATTTAGCCAATATAACCGAAAATGATCAGAAAGGACAATTGGTGAAAAAGGTAACTGCCTCTGATCTGGACAATCAAGCAATCGAGTACAGCATCCGGAGCAATCCTCCTGATACACTTTACTTTGCCATAAATCCAATTAGTGGTCAAATCTCTCTTGCTGAAAGTGTAGAAGATATATCCAGGTCCCAATTCATACTGACGGTAGAGGCCTCCGACCAGCAGACCCCAGCAAAGATAGCTACAGCTACTGTTATTGTCGATGTAACCAGAAATGCCAATACCCCATTTTTCCGGCAGTCTGATTACAATGTCCGTATTGGAGAGTATACAAAAGCTCAGACATCCATCACAGAAGTCCCTGCAGAAGACTTGGATGGACCAGGCAACCCTAGTGGACAATTAGACTACTCATTCGTGGAGAGAAACGACTATTTTTACATTTCTCGTAATGACGGCAAGGTCTACGTATCCACCAGTCTAGCGAACTCAAAAACTCTAGATAAATATGAGGTGAGAATTGTAAATCGGGATTTTTCAAAGTTGTACAAAAGTATAGTTTGCGTGAAAAAAAAAAATTACTAGTCAATGTTTTCATTATTTTTTTTAAATGTTAAGTTTGGTATTTGAATGTACTAATACAATTGCATAGCCCAATTTATCTTGTAATACATTAGTCTTGTATTACTTTTTGTAACTCGTCAATTATGGTTGTTTTTTCAGTTGACAGTCCGAGTGACTGACAATGGTATTCCAAAGAAATCTGCGTCTGTCCCCCTTACCATCGACATCGTAAGGAATGAAAATACTCCATCAGTTACACGTACTGCCTACGAGGCATCCATCCCAGAGACTGAGAATATCGGAACCTCGGTGATGCAGATTGAGGCTTACGACTCCGATCAGGAGACCATATACAACAAAGATGTGAGTTTGTGTACAATGAGCTCATTTTAATGCTAGAAACTATATTCCAAGCATGGAATTAAGATGCACATTTGTAATACACTGTCCCCAAGTTTCCATGGCGTCGTACAAGATTAATGTTTAATTATTAGATTTCCTACAGGTTGTAAGTTGTTTTTATTAAAGTGTTAAATGTGATTGTTTTCTTTTTGCAGACTCCCAATGCTCAGTTAACGTACACTATTGAGGATGGAAGTGCTGCCAATTATTTCCGTATGGATGGCAATGGTTACATTTTTGTGGATAACTACTTAGGATATGATTCTGAAAGAAGAACTCAGTACAAAGTAAGATTAATGCAATGTTTGTTTTAAAATTTTATAAATTGCTACTTTCCATCTTTGCAGGTTTTAAAAAAAAATGTTTTCAAGTGAGAAAAATATGTAATTTCAATGCATAGGTTATAATTCTCTACTCAAAATTTAGAAACTGGGATGGTTGGTGTTCTGGAGATTTGAGCTAAGTGTTATTAGTAAGGCGTTTTTGTTGCGCCGTTCTGTACTTGTCCATAGGAGTCAGTCTGTTGCCAGTGTTAACAAGGGTGGTTTCCTTCACCCTTGGAACTCGTGCTCGACATGCGAATGAAATAACCTTAAGTAGGACAAAGCCCAAACTGTCAAATTTAAAATCCCTCGCTTATGCATTGAACTGTTTCAAGAAGAAAGTGAATTAACCATTCATCGTTTTGTTTTCAAGTTTAATGTGACTGTAAGTGACAGTGGCTGGAGACGACGTGTCACGCAAGCTACAGTGGTTATCAATGTGACCAGGAGTGCTGTCAGACCAAGGAGCCTTCATTTCTCGCAAAGAAAATACTAGTAAGCAAATCAAGTCATTATTTTAGTGAATTTTCTTCCCAGATTAATTGCAGTCTGATTCTACAACTGTTTATTCATCCAATACCTTTCTAATCAGTTTTTAAAAGTTCCAACAGTCTGACAAAATTTGTATCTTATGTACAACTTTGAGGTTTAGTACTTTAATCTAAAATGTTTTCAAATTTGCATGAAATATCAATGATGGCATCTATATTAAGTTACTTGTTTGTTTTCAGCCTGGAGGTACCGGAGAACCACGCCCAGGCAGTTAATTCTATCAATGACACGGGATTCCTCTACACACTAGACGCTGTGGACCAAGAGAACAGTCTGCGTGTGGCCTGTACCATCGAAGCAGGAGACCCTGACGGTAAGGCTGACAAGGAAACATTGAACATTTTATTCAAGCTCACTTGTGAAATTTATAGAATACAACTTGATATCAAGAAAATTTTGATTGTCTTAATTGGCAATATATAACTAAGTACAATGGTTTATTCATATTTACACAATAGGTACATACAAACCCATTTGTGGGCCCCTCTGGCGAAGGGCCAGTCTTCTCAATTTTTATTCATGCTGTTCTGAAGTAACCTATTTTATTGGAATATATACAGGAGTGCATTTATTTCTATTCTCAAAAATTCTTCCTTCTCCTTGCAGATTTGTTCATAACCCTACCAGATGGACTGAGCAAAAACTGCAATCTCTATCTTAAGGGAAAGCTTGACCGTGAAAATGTGGACAGATACGATCTCACTATCTCCATTGTTCATGTCAGTACAAAAAACAGGAAAAAACGACAAAGCAACGGTAAGACCTTTTTGACTTCATTTAAAAAAATGTGTTCATATTTAGATAAGCAGAAATACTACAAAATATTATACTATTAATAATACTATTAAAATATAAATGAAATTCACTTGAAAGTGTTCTTGAACCAATCAATGATTCGGTTTCCATCTGCTTTTGTCTATACAGTTTTTTCCAAGGACACCACCCATGTGATAATATTTGTACTGGATGTGAATGACAACCTTCCACAGTATGTATACCCCGAATACCCATTACAAACCAGTGATCTACAAGGCACCTTATCCAACATCTATGGAGCTGTGGATAGAACTGCCCCTGCAGCAACACAAGTCCTTATGCTCAATGTAAGTCTTCCCGTCAAACCGCCTGCTTAATAATGTGTATTTTTTTATTTTATTTTTTTTTTTAAGTTTTTGACCTGCCAAAATGAAATGTTTGTTTAATTGTAACACACCCCAAGAAATAAAAGTAGACTACTGAAATATCCAAATTTCTTACTGCTTTTCCATATGTATTTTGTCTCAATGCCACTTGTTATAATTGTTTTGAAAATATAACCTAAGGGTAAGCCATCTTTTTATCTTGCTTTTAACCATCATGATTTAATTTAAAAACTTAAATTTTTATCTAGGCTACTGATCCCGACTTGAAGGAAAATGGAACTCTGGGTATTGTTTTTATAAAAGAACAAGAGGCCGGTTTAGCGACACCATTCTTTGTGGAACCCAATGGTCGCGTTGTACTGGAAGAAAAGGTGGAGGACATCACTAATAAAGACATTGAGCCATACATATTCCGTGTTACAGCTGTGGATCGTTATGGACAAGAAGCCAAACGAACTACCACCGCCAATGTTATTGTAAGTTGCTTTCCTTAAAATGTCGTTCACACCTAAAGAAATGGTATCTTTTACTTTACAATAGGATTCTATTCCAGCTAAAACATTTTTTTTTTACTTTTTTATAAATGTATAATTGAATGATTTCTTTATCACTGAAATTTCTTTACATTAACAGGTGAATGTTATTGATTCTGTTAATCGTTATTCCATGGAAGTGAAGGGCATACCATCTGATCTCTCTCAAAAAGCAGAAGCCATCAGAAAGTAAGTTATTTTTTTTAATACTTTAAATATGGTTTTAATTTGATGTTCAGATAAATTCCTGGTTCCTTTTCAAGTTTTGTTTGAGATCCTTTTATAATCTTAATAAAATTCTTCAACATTCTGGAAATTTTGCATGAACTTGAATATTAATGGCTGTGTTTTATTTGACAGGGTTCTACAGAATAGTTTAAATAAGGTTGTTTTGCTTGAGGGAATGGAACAGTCGGAAACCGATGGAATGTAAGTCAATTTGTCTTCAAACCAATTTAACCTCGGTTGAAAGCTAATCTCGTCCTTTAACTAAGGACAGTATGTTTCCAGATTATATTCATGCGGTCATACTTGGCACTGGAGGAACAGTATCTTTCCAACAGCAAAAAACACTAAGTTCACATTTTATGGTTGTCTAGACTTGCTTTATACTGTTTCGATACAGCGCCGTCATATAAGTGAAATACCCTTGAGCACGGAGTTAAACACCAATCTATCTATAATAATCTCCGGTCATTTTGTCATGTTTGATCTATTACTTTTAAAGGCTTGGTACTATATGATGGTAGATACCCTAATGTTATAACATCGCTAGGACAGAAGG
>JAVFBZ010172307.1:0-14905 GCA_032466195.1 Katharina tunicata | reverse complement strand
GTCTGGTCATATATCGGAATACAAGTATTATGAGACTAGCAAACATGGTGCTAGTCTGGTCATATATCGGAATACAAAAGGACTATAATATCTACCGTTGAGTCTTTGTCTGGTTCAAGGTTCAAACCCAATGGATACAACGTTTGAAGTGTTTTAATCCAATGAGCTTCTCTCTCCAAGCGTTTCCGTTTCGGTTACTCTTCAAAATGAAAAACATGAGTTTTTTTTCTCGATCGGCATGATTTCAAAATGATCTATGGCCAGGATAGGAAAAATGCTCAGCTATTATAAGGGGAGCCAATCAGCTGTATAGTCTGATTGAACTCAAATGATTGTTAGCCCTAAGCCTATAGGAGGATTTTTGGTTTCTCCAACATACTGTTTCAGACACTTTTTGGGCCGCACCGTGGCTCCATGGCTGAGCGTTGGACTACGGAACCCCCTTCACTGTACCCGGAATAGGTTCGATCCCCTGTGTGGACCTTAGGTTGGCTCCGGAGTTCGCGGGTTTTTTTTCGAGGTTTCTTCCCGGTTTCCCACCATACACCGCAACGCAAATTATTAAGATTATAGTAAGTCGTCATATATGTGAAATACTCTTTAATGCGACGTTTAACACCAATCAAACAAACAGACACTTTTTACAAGTGATGATGTAAACCATATTTTAAGGTGGCAGTTTAAACATCTTCCAAATAATATACCTTTTTAGTTTGTTTCCCGATGAAGAAAGCCGTTTCTGCATGTATCTAATAGTCTAGCTTACATCTAGTCTTCATACTTTCGGAAAATCTGCCTGACAATATAACAGGGTGATTTTGATGTTTTCGTACAGGTACTGATTCTGTAAATTGGCCTACATTAGGCCCTGTAAGTGTTCAATTTTCAGAGGGTTTCAGATTTAATATTGCGAAGAAGTTGCGGAGAATATATCCTCTGGGAATCAGAGGTTAAAAACGAAAGAACATGCATCGTTGAAGGACGCGAGAGTGCTACAGTTCTTCTCAAATCTTATTATTTGGGATTTAATAATTCCTTTAAAGGTGTGCGGCGGATAAAAGAATTAGCATGGAGTAGGTGTAAAGAATACCTTATAATCGAACATCCCTGTTAAAGGGAAAATGACATGCACCTTGGTAGATTGTAACATTCAAAAAATCTACACCAGCCAGGCTAATAGTAGGTTGAAGTTGTATATTTGGATCATGTTGATTTAAAGTATAGAGATGAAGAGATTTAGATCATCATATCACATCATCTGATCATCACACGTTTACCACATGCACTTCCCAAGGGCTTCATGACTCTGTCATAAAAATTTAGGCAAAATTCGGACTGAATCTTTTGCCCATAGCTCAGCCTTTTATTTGCTGGTAAATTCTACCATTAAACTCAAAATCATTACATTTCAAACTGAGTTCCAACCGTTTCAGCACCTCAGTAGAGGGACGGCGATCGGAGGATCGGTATACCTGTGGAAAGCATTTCCAACAGACTGACGTCCTGTCTCAATATCGATATTGGTGTACATAGATTCTACGTCAAGGGTCACTAATATGACATCTTTATGCATGAACCTGAATCTCAGATAACTTATTCAGAAAGTCCTCCGTGTTTTGATATAACTACTGGGGTGCCTGTTGGCGATTGGTTTGAGATGGTTATCAATTAGTTCTGAAATGTGGTTAGATTCAGAACCACAGTCTGATATTATAGGTATAAATGGGAGCCTGGACCGTCGAGGCCATTTTTCCTGTCGTTCATGGATTTTCGGAAGAATGTAAAATAGCCTGTTTTTGGATTCCAGTCCTGCTAGTAGATAATTATGTTGACTAGTAGTGAGGATCTTTTGATTCAAACTGAAGTTGCCTTTTTCGGTCAATTCAGCTAGATTTTTGCAGATTCTAGGCTTACATTTCAAAAGCTAATTTGTTGAAAAATATTCATCGTAGAAACTTCAACTTTGTGGGGTTTTTTTTGTGTTTTTGGTGATATAGCTATTACACTTGGAGGAATACGCCTCGAAGAGTATACACTGTATCTGATCGTCACTAAATTCCAATATTTGAAATCCTAGGAATCCAAGCTTTTCAATACTAAAAAGGTTTTAAAATAGGCTTTGAAAAAACATTTGCTTTAAACATAAGATTTTAATTGATCAACTACATAGTAACACGTTGGTGACACGGCAGCGCACAGGACCACCTAATTCAGCAACTTGTCAGTAATCTCGATCAATATCGACCAGTCTCAACATTGGCACGATAGTTCATATTGTCCTAGGAATAAGTTAACCTTTTTGTTGTCATCGAATGTAAAAAAAAAATAAGAAAACGTTTATCTTCAAGAGGCCTAATATAGGACCGTAATTAGTTCCACTCGTTTTATTCGGATTTCATTCCAATTTCCGTCTGCCGACCCTGCACACGTGCATCCAAGAGAATGTCAGTGCTTATGAAGATCGCGATTTGATATTACTTAATTTCCCCCAGTTTTCCACCCAACACCGGTTTGCATCCCCATCATTTTAAAGTGAAACATCCTTGAGTATACGATGTTAAACATCAAGCAATAAAATAAATCAAGTTCAGCTTGCCAAGATAGCCAACGTCTATCTTTAAAGACGAGAGAAAAAAAAACTATAAAAGTTCGGAACAGGTAGTTTTGCTTTGAGTTAAAATCTATTTCGAAAATATATATGTATTACAACTATATACTTGAATGTTCTAAAATCAATGAAATCATCATTGTATAGACTAGAATAAATATAACTCATAATTTCTGGCTTTGTGGAATAAACTGTTTAAATAAACTTGAAGTTTGTAATGGGGTTTATATCTTAACGCGATGCTCTTAGCTTTCCTCCTGGATAAAAATACATCATCTCGAGTTTTAATTATATCTTATATAAATTAAATAAGTTGAAACATTTAAACCATGCAGGGTAAAAAAAACATTTAAAAAATCGTAATTACGTAATTGTAAGCAACGATATAATAACTTTAATAAGTTAAAAACAAATAAGTTGCCGCCTATTTATATAGAAGACTTGACATTGAGGATGATTCATATACACGAAGAAGGTGATTAATATATATTTGTGCCAAGAGTAATCACACTGGCACAGAGATGTCGACGAATTAAGGTCGATAAATTATCTCATGTTCTAGATCAAATCTCATATGTATGCGAATATATACAGATTCCTTTTTTGTATTAAGTTATAAAGTTCTATGTACGCTGTTTCAAATCGAAGTTTATGATAGACTGTAGACAGTGCACCACGCATGCTTACGACATATACGCTTCATCAATAGGTTATACCACGTGGGCTGCTATCATACGGTATTAAGCGGAATTTTTTTGTTGGGGATTTCCCAGAAGAATTTTTGTTTTTCTTCCCGTTCGTTTCGAACTATGGGTGTTTCGAATGACAGGTCTAGTATATACATTTATTCTGTGAATTTAGGTCATCGCGCTAAAACGCCTTACATAGGCATAAATGCGGCCTGTAAAAGTCACGCATTGAAAGTAAAACTTCAGCAGAATTGACTAAAGTGTACTCGCCATCTAGATAGAGACGAGAATTCAGCACTTGTAAGTATAGACATGTCTCTGTTTCCAAAATAACCTAACCGTATCTCAGAATTTAACTATGATAATACTATTCTTTTCGTGAGTATATAATAATGTAACTAAGTACAAGTGTCATCTCTATTGTATAATACATTGTATTTTTTTTTTATAAATGTAAAGAAAGAAATTTTTTCTGATCTTGGCTATGCATGCAGTATCGGATTTATCTTGATTGGCAGTATCCGTTATTTTAGTCGATGTCTTAAGCCATGCGCAATATTGTCTATAATAGAACTATTATGGCGAGTGGAAAATGAATTGCTGTGCGAATGCATTTTAAAATGCTCAGTTGATATCTACAGTTTTTAGTTTAGATTATAGCTTGTCGCTTGTCTATCCATATATATGGATTACGTATGTAGACTATTAAGGATACAGATCTCTGCATCTCTAGTCTGTGTAATTTTTGTAACTGTAAACGTGTCATGTAAGTAGCATGTAGTTTCTATCGCAGACTATAGAGGCGAATGTCCTGTGACTCCTGTTCTTAATCATGTTGACCATTGAAAATTTACATGTGTATATTTCTAAGATGTGAAACTAACTTAGCGTAAAATATTTGATAATTTAAACATGGATGGCCCTTTGTCATACTATTGACCTAGCTCACGGAATTCGGAGCTCATACCTATAGTAAGAGCTCCGGTGTTCTGGTCGTAGAAATCGTTTAGCTTCGAAACTCCGCCGCCATTTTTAATATAATTTGTTATCATGTGACCCTAGCTATGACCCTCCTTAACCGCCCTATGACCCCCCCTTCCTTGATGACGTCAGACTGATTGACAAACACCTTGCATTTGCTCGCGATTCATAGAGATACTATGTTGAACAGAGTGACAGCCAAGGAGACAGATTAGACCACCCACAAAGTGGGTTCACGACACGCCTACGGCTTGATTTTGGCGCGAATTCCGTCGACAAGACGACATTTTCCAGTTAGTTTGTTGTAGTGGTTCACTAAGCGGCCCTCGTACAGCAAACCCATGGAATATTTTGGATATGCTGCTGTCGCTTTCCAAGCGTAATAGATGAATTGTGTCAGGTAAGTCTTAAAAATTACGTGTTTGTTTTATTTTCTTGCTATTTGACATATCTAAAGTTGGCGAATCAAATCGGTTTCGCTCATACTCAATACTTTTCAGGCGCACGACTCTAGGACTCACCTTCTGGTATGACAGTGAGTCCAAATTCTAGGACTAACTATTGACCTTGTTTAATTTCAACAAATGACTCTACTTTCTAGGAAGAATAAGGAAGTTAATAAATTTAACGGACACGACCTGATGTAACCCATGTGAGGTTGTTATCGGATAGTATTTATGCCTCCACTTTGCGGGAGAGCTTAAATAGGTTCAACTGAAACAGCTACAAATTGACTTTGAGTAAACAGACTGTATCAGACTGTATTTTTGTCAATAAAGAAACGGTGCCCTTTTATAGTTATTTATAATATCGCCAAAGACATAGGAAACATAAATTTGACAATGTATGTGATTAACCTCGGAAGTCTTAGTATTTTTCAGTAAATGTCCATTATTTAACATTACCTCGTAAACAGTAGGCTACGTATCCGTTCATATCCCTCTCAACACCAAATTTCCATTAACATTAGGCCTACATCATAAACAGTACGTATCCCTTCTTATCCCTCTCAACAGTGAATGTCCATTACCATTACCTCATAAACAGTACGTATCCATTGATATCCCCCATAAACAGTAAATGTCCATTAACATTACCTCATAATCAGTAAATGTCCATTAACATTACCTCATAATCAGTAAATGTCCATTAACATTACCTCATAAACAGTACGTGTTCCTTCATAACCCTCTCAACAGTAAATGTCCATTAACATTACCTCATAATCAGTAAATGTCCATTAACATTACCTCATAAACAGTACGTGTTCCTTCATATCCCTCTCAACATTAAATGTCCATTTACATTACCTCATAATCAGTAAATGTCCATTAACATTACCGCAAACACAGAACGTGTCCCTTCATATCCCTCTTGACAGTAAATGCCCAATAATTAATATTACCCCATAAACTGTACGTATCGATTAGTATCCAGCATTAAACAGTGAATATAGTTAATATTACCCCATAAACTGTAAGCTTACGTATCTATTAATATCTCCCATAGACAGTGAATATACCTGACAAACAGAATGCTACTATTCACACTAAAATCTATCTTTTCTGGGGTTCTAGGACATTTCCCCCCTGGATTTTTGCCCCCCTCCCCCCCGGAAATGTCCATAATACCTGTTCTTTTTTTCTTCTTCTTTATTTTTTTTTTTGGGGGGGGGGGGGGGGGGGCTTAGGGCTTAGATACGGAAGCCTCTATTCTCTATTACTATTTTGTATATGTCTTACACTTAATAAACTTGCATTGGCCCTTTGATTAATTGATTTTGATCGAGGTCCATGAGTACAGGTGATATAAAGTGTTCCTTTTTAGATCCGTGACAATCAACCGGAACCGGAACCGGAAATATGTCAACAGATACAATGGTTATATTTTTAAATTACGGATGTCAAATGTGGTATTTATTGCCACTAATGCGTGTAGATTGTGTAATGTATAGTCACAGGAAGAGATTTAGTGCGACGCTTGCGTGAAAGAAATGGAAAAAGAGAAACACGCGTGGTCTTTTTGACGTTTTCTGCCTAATGCATATGACTGCACGGTGAGTAGACTGTTGGCCCATTATATATACAATAGGTGGAAGTGGATCAGACGTAACTGTTTACCAGAAATGCCTATAATGTGGAGTCGAGCAAACTTTTCTTTCTCTACATTTATACAAAAATAGCCTATTCCTCACTATACGTGGTATTATGTATTTCAATATGACTAACCTAGAACCCGGTTATCTATGCTTCTTAAACAGAAATATCAAAGCCTGGTACCTAAAACGACGAACCACTCTCATAGAGATATATTGTATAGCGTACCAGAAAAGCAACAATCTAAAGGTTGGTTTAGCCTCCCAGCTGTATAAGAGCTAATTCCTGTTTAGTTGTCAATTGTCACTATACTTCGTCGATAGACTCGTGGGTTAATCTGTGATTCATTGTAGTACTCTTTGGGAGTTTGGTTTATTTTGACTTGCACCTGACTATTTGTGACGTGAAAATTGTTTCTACTAGTATGTAACCTGTTTTAACCTTATATCGAGATGACATAACGACAAATTTAGCTCTATGCAGAAACTGGTCAGGGAGAATTTATCTACAGACCATGAAATTGATTTGTTTTAATATGTTGACATGACTGTGCCAGTGTGATTAATCTTTGAAAAGTATACATATACATATTTAGAGATAAATAAATGTAAAGAAAGGAAAATCTCACATGCCTCCACAGGGATTTGAATCCGTATTTGGGAGTAGCTTAGATTTTGTCATCAAATGGTAGGAGCTCCCGTTAGACTTCGCTAAAATAAGTGTGGCTCTTTATGTCTACAGCCTTCTTAAGAAATCCCGCCATATATGATCTAAACACGCTCTAGGATTGCTTCTTGTTACCAATTCTGTGGTCTTAATTGAACATTTTACTTTTTGCAGGAACGGGGGACTTGATTTCGAATCCTACGTACAGTTTTAACTTAATAGACATTAACTGCAAGCTATATATACATAGGATGGTCGAACAAGGCGCTTCTATTAGTCCATGCTTTGGAGGCGCTTCAGAGACTATTAGGGATCCATACAATTATCAGGAGTTTGTCAATCAAAGTGAATCGGATACCACAACAAACACATCAGAGCTGTTTAGCAGAAGTGCATTACATGATACAAACGATGCTGATTCAACTGGAACTACCGTAGCATGTATGACTTCTGAACTGGAGACACTGTCACTGAAGGCACATGAAAGAACTGGTTTGCTGCCTCGAGGAAAAACACGATCATCTGACTCGGACAATCAACCGTTTTCTACCTCTAAGATTCGGCAGCGCTATACAGCGCTTGATAGCACATCTAAGAGATTCAGTGACAATAAGCCATTGCCTGTACAATGGTTTCCGTCAAATGTTTTTAATCCTGTGTCACCACCCCAAGGTGCTAGTTTATCCGTATCATCCCAGAACTGCCCAAATAAACAAATCTGCTTCAGAAATACACCGGGAGCGGGTTCGGCGATAAATGAAACTCGATCAGAATTAATGCCTCAAGGACTATATCCAGATTTAAGCAGCAATATGAATATGACATTCGACCAGACCGTTGTTGGGTCTCCAAATCATATTGACAGTTCGTATGTAAATAATGTGATATCAACGCATACCACTGGTCCTTGTTTGGAAAATGAGTTATACCCTACCAGTGAAATTTTAAAAATCGCTGAGCAGAAACTTGACTACCTACCTTATGTATCGCCCCTGATAAACGTCAAAGAAACGTCGGACCTGTATGAGGACCGACAGGTGCAGGATTACAATGTAGGGACTTGTGCTATTCGAGAACATTCAAACCTAGTTTCCGGTACAGACAAAACTTCAGATGGCGGCATGCTACGCGAACAATTACCACAAGAGCTAATTAATCGACTTTGGTATATCATCAATTCTCAAACTACAAACGAACCGACACAAGATGTGACCAACGGCCTCAACACATATACATCGAGTGACATTTTTGCAAAACAAACCAAATCCTCAGGATCAAATAATTCCAACTTTTCTCCGCGTCCGTGTTCAAGATTAGAGCAACAAGTGAACACATCAGACTCGCCAAGTTTTAAGGGCTATATGCAGAATGGACAAAAACAGCCCCCCAATACGCACACTCCCAGAGAAGCTGATAACCTTCATCTCGGTTCAACATCAGCACAGTCGATGGTACAGGTTACAACAACTAACCTCACCGATGCTTGCAATCCAAGTTTAAGCCAAATCGCTGGATTTGCAAGAGATGAATTTGGTCGTGTTGTAACTAGTTTGGCATCAGAGACGGGGGTATCAAATATTGCTAGCCAGAAAGACGTGGTCCTCCCGAATACAACAGATATTGTTAAAATACAAGTGAAGGAACATATCAAATCTGACATTGGAAATCCTCCCATCAAGGGCATATCAACAACAGCGTGTGGCCAATCTGCTTCTAAGACCAAACCCATTGCTTCGATGGCGATTATGGATGGACAACAGCTAACTAGTTTGCCTATACGAGTGGACTCAAGAATCAATAATTGTAAAGTGGAATTTAACCCTGGACAAAATCATTTTCAATCAGTCCCCAACATAAACCAGCTACTATATTCCCCTACAGGAACACGCATTATGGTTCATGATGTCAGATCTGCTCGTCCAAAGTCCGTTGGCGGATATAGTCAGATGTCTTACCAAGTGGTACCGCCTTTTGAATGTCAATCAATTGTAAATCGTCATGCAACAGGTGGGATTCCCTCCACTAACAGTCCTAGCAATTGTTGTATGTTATCGCCCTATCCATTCCAACCAAGACCTCTACGTAATTCAACAGGTAAGACATTCTAGACAGCGGTTACTATAGAATATATGATAAGACAATTTAGAAATATTTATGGTCGAATAATTAATCGTTCCATTCTGATGTGTTTATACTTACGAACGTCATATTGAGTATCTGAATGAGTTTAATATTTTCAGCTTCAAATAGTGAAGCTCAACCGAGGATGACGTTTTGCCCAATGTCGCTGAGTTATGCCAGACGCAAGATTGCTGGAATACCGAGGGAAAATCTAGTATTTCAGGATGGCGATGGGGATACGTAAGTTTCTCTGGTTATTGTCTTGAGTCAGGATGTTGTTGTTTAAGTGACAGTGGTGTAGAAAATTGAAATCTTTGGTTATTATTGGGCAACAAAATGTTGATTGGCCAGGCATAACTGCCAAGCCGTGGGTATGGATTTCAGGACTATCAGAAATCCAACTATATACCAACGAATAAATGTTAGAGGATAAGTAAAAAATGTTTTATTTTCGTATTAATTCTGACAAGTATAGTAATGTCGATATTTCTTAAATGTTGTCCTCTTTAATATATGTTAGTATATAGTCTTTATTTAAGTTTATTTGGGTGCCTACAGACACCCCGATGTGACAACACTCGGATATAAGCTATACAGCTGTGAATGCCTTCTTTGTAGTTATATATCATGTAACTCCATTAAATAATCGAGCATTAAATGTTGGCAATTCATTCTGAATTTAACTATAATGCGGATGATTACGTCTCGATATGTTGATCAAGAATAAGAGAAATATGATTGTAATATCGTACTCTTTAAGAACATTCATGAGTGAGTTATAATCTCTTTCAGATTCCTCCATTTAGCCACTTGCAATTCTAACGCCTATCAAATGAAAGCTGTACTTGAACGTTATTCAAGAGAAGGTCTTCTTACAGATGTCATCAATAAGCGCAACAATTTAGGGCAGGTAAAACATTTTAGGGCAGGTAAAACAATTTAGGGCAGGTAAAACAGAAATCCCCTGACCTACCAATGTCTCAGACATGCTTATTATCGCAAAAGGGCTCCATGGGAAAAAAGGACCGCATAAATATTTTGCAATTTGCTTCTTCAAATAATCACCTATTTTCCTCGATGAGGAATGCGATTGTAAAGTGGGGAAAACATTTGAATAAATTGCATTTTGTGAAAGAAAAAAAGGGCATAGTCCTCTATATTCCAAAATCCCAATACTGGCTCTCTTTGGTTGTGGTCGCTTTTTTAAGTGGACAATTTTTTTTTTATAAACTTGGAAACTTCCTCAATTATTCATGTTTCTATAAATGTTCGTGTGGTAATAAATTATTATATTTTGTGTGTGGAAATAGCCTATGTATTAATACTAAAAAATAACATAGACAGTGCTTGGTCAAACAGTCTGTGATGCAAAATGTAATGTGATGTCACTGCCGCGAGGGCACGACTTTTGGGGGGGGGGGTTGACTTCAGGTTAAGGGGGCCGTCAACACAGGAAAAAAATCATATAACAAATAAACGAATGAACTAAAATTAATGATAAACGCCATTTTCACAACCCCCCTCCCCCCTCCCCTTCTAATTTGATTACAAAGGAAGCCTTTAATCTGGTGGTGCGTTGCAGTTGCCCCCTTTGCCTCCTTATTAATCCGGAACGCTGTATCCTATATGTGTCTTTAGAACACGTCATCGTATGTCTATTTCCACCGGTAACCTGTGACATGGGTATTTCATCGTTCTCCATAGTGATTCATACAGATAGAATGTTATGGGCTATCATTGCTGCCAACACATCCTGATTCCCAGCTCATCTTTTCAGAAATACAGAATGGAAACCGGAACTTATAATTTAACTTAATTGTTGGATGTTCACATTTTTTTTTATCATTTTTAGATAAATAAACTTTGTATTAATATGTGGAATTCGAAATTAATCTTTTTCTTTTTCTACTTCTATAGTTCAACGGAAAAAAAAAAATTGTATTCTCTCTGGGATATTCTAACATAAATCTGCTCCTTTTGGCCTCAACGCTTTTAAAAAAATTATGTATAGAAGCCGAATTCATTTCCATGAACAAATTCAGAACTAAATTGACATTTAGATTTACGTTGTTGTTTAATGTTCTTGGAATATCAGTGATAGAATGGCTATGTATGTTACTGTAAACAAAGATAGATTGAGATAGTACAATTCCCAAAAGAGAAATGTTAACCAATCAGTGCTCAACGCTGTTCTATCCCGCAGACTCCCCTGTATGTGGCCACGGTTGATAATCAGACGATGTCGGTCAGAGAACTTCTGAACTATGGAGCTGATCCCAATCTAATGGGGCAGGTTAGTAGGCCTACATGACTTGCATGATTTATAACTGGAGATTAAGCTTCAAGGAATAATATTGTCATCATTGTTAAGTTTATTTTTTCAATCGCGCAGTGTTCGACTTACAAAGTTTGACTTGAACACAACAATATTACCAATAGTGTTTGGTTTCTATTTTCTATCACGTGGTGCATGAATTACTAACAAGAATTTTAATGGGATTGAAAGGATCAAGGGTAACTCAGTGAAACATAGTGTACCATCTGAAGTGGATAACGGGCATTGTTAGCTCAAATGTCACTGAGTAAATTTCAATAAACATTGATATGATACATAAAACCGACATAAAATTATGTCGAGTATAGCGCCGAGGACTGCCTAGGTGTTTCCCCGTAGCTTACCTGTCGGTGACTGACTGCATGGTGGATGGGATGTCAAGGGGGGGGGAGCCGCCAACAATACAAGTAGCTCATGCAAATAAACGTATCCTAAAGGAAATCAAATGTACAGAACAGAGCGCCTTCCAAACTCTTAACAGGCTGCTGAAATTATCTTCTGTTCTAGTGTAATGGCATGAGGAAGATCATGAAGGCACCCATTCATTGTGCTGCGCAGGGTGGTCTCCCCTTTTTACCCACTCTCCGGGAATTGTTACATTCCAATTACTTAACTCTAGATCTGTGTACATCAGAAGGTAAATATACTTTTTTTTTTACAAAATTTAATTTATTATTTTAATATTAATTTGCAATTAAAATGTCTTTCAAATTGCCGTGTATATGTTTATGTGTGAGTGTTTTCTTATTGGTTAGTTTGGGCCTATACATAGTCTTTGATTTCGCTCATATGCTGGCGTACTTGGCTGGGCAACCAGGTCCAGTTCTGTTTACAGGACTATGTTTAAGCCGGGAAACCACTATCGCAGACTCAAAAAGTATAAAGATGACGAATACTTAGGCATCATGCATTGAAACCAGACAAAATCTGGTGTCATTATATACTGTGCAGTTAAATAAGTTAATTGCATGTGTTGGCCCTATTGCCCAATAGAGCACCTAGGGGCAACAGTAAACACCCTGAAAAAACCGTTAGCTCTGTAAAAGAACCGTAAATTAAAGCCGATATTATAATTGTATGCTATATCTAGAAAATAAGATCATTGTAAATGTTTATTTTAATGTATAGGACTAACGGCCCTACACTGTGCCATTCGGGAACACGGAAAGACTGAAGGAGGGTATAAGAAGAACAGTGAATTGATCGCTGAGATGCTGATCAAGGCTGGGGCGGACCCTAATGCACAGGTATTGTCTCGACTTGGTATTTATAAATTCTTTAACTTTTAATGTAGTACTCTAGGACATTTCGTTCAGAAGACAGCAATGCATAGCAGAATAAGATCATTTTTGACCCCTTGATCGACCAAAGCGTACCAAAAATGTAACGTTGCCAGGCAAATAAAATGGTAAACATTTAAAAGAAATGTATGGCTGAAATACTAGCATTTTTGCTTAACTTCTTTCTTGTACATCGTATTGTATTAATGTTGACAGGACAAGAAGAGTGGCAAGACACCATTGATGTATGCCATAGAGACCAAGGACTATAACCTGGTAGCCTGCATGGTCAACATCATTAGTAAAGACAAACTGAGAAACATGTTGAAAACTCAGACCTTTGATGGCAGCAACTGTAGTAAAATTTGTTCTGGTCTCAAAATGGACACAGAGAAATGGAAGAAGATGAACTCGTTGCTTTTCTCCACGGAACTTCTTTAGTTATAAATATATTGTAAAACGACTCTTCCTGACATTTGAAATGTGTCACAATGTTGAAACATTATTTCATGTATCAGGTGCAACGGTCAAGTTGAATATGTTCATTTTTCTCCTGGATGGACCAGATTGTTTTCCGAGAATTGAACAAAGGACCACAGATTGATCTCGTACATCTGACTATACAGAAGTAACCGATTATTCTCATTCAGCCGATATATAACGCTGGCTCTTTAGATGTTATGATGTTTTATGTTAATCTGATTTTTGTACAAATCATACGCAGCAACATTTTTAAATTTTTGAAATTGAGATACAATATTGAGATATAATTGCATTATATACATTTGAATCCTTCTAAGTCATCCATGCCATAAGCGATTGGTATGTTTATTACCCTATATATCATTGACGTCAAGGCAGAGAGTTAATTATGGTTAAAACTGAATTTTATATATCAATGTATAGTAACTTTTGAATTTATGGTCGACAAGTTCTTATTTATTTGCGTTGCAGGGTTTTGATCTACAGGCTAAGGCCATTTTCAAGCATCTAGATTAAAACGTTAAAACCGAAGTAAACCAAAAGTTGTCATCCATAAAGTCTATAGGCATACCCAGCTTTTGTATGCCTCTAAAAGAAGTTTACAATGTATGTTTTTACGCTATATCTTGGGCGATAAGGTAGTGAGTCAAATATGGTTGACACAGAATCTCATTATTACAATGTATGTGTACCGCTCTATGTCTTAGACGTCAACGTAGAGAATTAATTTTGGTTGATAATGAATCTCATTTTACAGCTCAAGAGGTTGGTTGTACCGCAGAGTTGGCTATACATTTTAAGCTTCAACCATGCACGCACATTCAAATACCTTCGTATTCAAAATCTGATTGATACTGATTGTTTTTTTGTTTTCAGTGGTTTTGTTTGAATACTTGCCATAAGTTTTTACACTGTTGCATAAATGCATATATAGCTTCTTTTTATCTTGTGTTTTTGTATGAATATTGACCCGTATACTATGGAAGCCATAGTAGGCCTAAGATGATGATGAAAGTCCACGTGACGAGACTAAACAGCACGGTACTTCGGGTTTAGTTGGTGCAATTGCTGGTTCAGTATTAATAGAGCACCGGGTTGCTTGAGTATGTACGACACAGGTTCTGACGTCTGGCGACCGAGAGTATACCAGGGATACTCAACCTTCTTTCAAGATCTGTTGGTTTCGCTACCGAAACGGCAACAATAAACACACATCATGTACCAGGAAGATGCTGTCTTAAGATGGTTTACTGAGAAAATGATTGATAGTAATGTCCCTGTGAACTTAGGCTACGCCTGTGCGTATCTGTCAACTTCAATCGCCACAAGTACAAAGTACAATTGGTGTTTCTGGGATCAAGTTGGGATCACCTTCAAAAGGACACTGTCAAACCGTTGCGTGATTACTCGTTATTTTGCTGTCATCATGCTAAGCTCGGTCGCGATAGGTGTATGAACATGTCAAAACATCTTACAGAAGCTTTTTTTACTGCCATATGCACGATAAACACATAAGCAAACAATCGACCGATTTTCGTATGGCTTTATAGATGCACAACGTTTAGTTAAGGAGTAAATTATGTTCTGAATGCTAAACAAATGGAAACCCTGGAATCTGTCCACATTAGCAGTTTTACCAACAGGCT
>JAVFBZ010172296.1:0-16289 GCA_032466195.1 Katharina tunicata | reverse complement strand
TAGTAATATAGGTAAATCAAGAAGATGTCAATTTGGACAGAATAGCTAAAATCATGCATATAAAAAATCATTGATGTGATGTGTTGATGACATCAAATTGTTTTTGATGACCTCAAACTTTGCCGAGGTCATCAATGTGATGACCTCAAAATTTGGAACATTTTGACCCCTGAAGTGTTACTGGAAACACACATATTTTTCAAACTCAGCTTACCTGTGTGGAAGTTGTGTTTTATTGTTTTACATAGAATGTGTTACCTATTTGATTGGGTTGACTGTTTCAGGTTTAATTGGAGCTGTAGTGTTGGAAATGATACATGTGATTTTGTACCCAATGTTTGGACAGGTGCTACAGAATACCTACCTGTTGAAGGTAAGTAAAATATATATGTTTCTTATATATATGTGTTATAACCGGGGAAAATCGATTTGTCAAGTTCAGTGTATCATCAACACAAGTTAGAGATTTTTTTATTATGGTTTTAGTTTCTAGAAAACAAAAATCAGCTTTGTTACAAAAGCAACAAAAGGCATCACGAGGCATCATCAATCGTCTGACTAAGAGATGTTATGCTCAGTATGAATGCAGCCTTTAACTTTTACTCTTAGTTAACTGAATAGTGAAGCTAAGGAATTTGTTGAAGCAGAAAGGAGAAAATGCAGATAATATGACTGTGTAGTATGCAACAACAACAAGGATCGTTGAGATTGAGAAGGAGGGTCAATTACCGTACTGAAGATTCTGAGGCAACAGTGGGGATAACCTGAGAATAAGACACTATGACACTTTCTGAACAGTTTTTATCATACTGGGTAGAGTAAAGTTACGACTCCAACAAAAGATAGTCATGGATGCATGGAGATTCTATATTTCGGTTTATTTTAAAACCATTATCTTTAATAAATTTAAAATTAAATTGCACCTAGAACCCCTCAAAACTGGGAGGATATACTTAACAGCAAAATATTAAAAATATTTAAATCTCTCAACCTTCTTTACTCCAAGAACTTTCAGAGGCCATAGCAAACATAAAAAACGAAATTGGTGTTTGGCTACACAAACTTCATGTCATGGAGCTGCTCAGACCTTTTAAAGCATGAAAAAAGAGCCATTAGTGCAGAAAAGTGCCGTGCAATAGCAATTAAACTTGGTCCCTAACTAAACCCACTTAATACAATAGTACATGTACAAAGGAAAACAGAGAAAATGTTCTAGAAATCAAGCATGAAGCCAAATATTAAAGATTTAATGAACAAGAATATTAAATAAGTACTGGATATTGAAAATCAAGCTAAACAAATGGAAAGACAGAGCAAGTACAAAAGCATGACATCTCTGACTCCGCTCAAGGTGCAAATAGAAACAAAAAACATCATGCTATGAATATCTTCTTTTTTTATCTATAAAAATAAATAAAAATAAATACATACATATACAGATTGGAAAAAGGTTTTGATAGCATGCTGTTTTCTTGTGATATTCCCTGTGTTAATTATATTTTACTTTGCATAGGCGTTGTTTTCAATATTAAATCCAAGCAGTAAGTTATACTTAGTGGCAATTAATCTATCAATCAGCCGTGTGAATCAATTGTTTGTATTAAAAATATTTTTCAGGTCCAGAATTTACGTTGCCGGCATTTGCTTTGACTGTTGACACACGCTATACATTGACAGTACAGATGAAGCAACTGGGATTTGGCAATGTCCAAGTTAAGGTCTACGAACAGGTCATCACTGCTATCAATGCAGATATACCAGACCTTATTATAAAGTAAGTTTAATAGTATTCAATGTTTTTAGCAGACACTTGGCCACAGCTTTCTTTAATTGAGCACCCCTGTTAATGCTGATATAACACTTAATTATCATACAAAAATAAGTGTGTAATAATTAAGTGTAATATAGTAAGTTCAACAAACGAAAAGACTTCAAAACAACAACAAACCAGTTTTTTTTTAAATTTATAATATGTAAATATAAAAAAAAGATGTTGATTAGTAAATAAACATTTTTTTATGTTTCTTCACATTACCTTATATAGAACAGTCTAGTTAGTAATAATTTTATTGACGCCTGATGAAAATCGGTTGTACTATGGTGACCAGATTCCTTCAATGTGTCCAATCCAAATCTGTTCCAGGGCAAAACTTTAAAACTCTAAGGCCTTTCTTTATGAAACTTATAAACACATTCACCTCCAACTTCTAGCTGAGCCTTTTGTTACTATAGATTGACCAGTATATTTGTTGTAACCTTGGATACAAATTTGGACATGGTCATAAACAGAAGTGGGAGCAGAAACTATTAGGCTTCACATTAAGAAATGGAGTTAATTAGCACATTAACCATCAACTACAGTATATAGTAACAAATAAAGCAAAATAGCACCTCTTGCTATTTTTAATTGATCAAGAACAGTTGTTTTTATTATTTCCATTGATACAAATTTGAACTTCGTCCGAAACAGAAGAAGATTGTATTTCCTGACCAGATCTTAAGAACCACAAAGTCTGTCTTTATGAAACTTGGTACACAGATTCACCATTAACTGTTGTTCATTTCTCTATTGTGGATTCACTGACATTTTTAGATTGTTTAAAAAAAATAAAAATTCCATTGATATAAATTGTGATTAACAAATGTTCATTTAGGCCGGGTCAATACTAACATTCACAGGTGTGTGCTGAGTTTACTAAAACTCTTGTTATGTGTTTGGTTTAAATTGATTCTTAATTTTATAAAGTTTAGAAATTTGGCACTTAGCCAAGTACTTGACCTAAAGCGAAATCAGGTATTAAATGAATTATAAGTTTATTTAATCTGAAAACCCCAATCTAGAATGGAACTTTTACAACTTGCTTTTCTCAGGTGTGCTATAAATTGTGGTCAAACTGTACAGACTGGAGAAAAGCTAACCCTAGTGGCTGAATGTCTTAACTGTGCCAGTCCAGCTGACTTAATATTCCAATGGGGCTTTAAAGCTCTAGACGACAAGTATCTGACACAGGAGTTAATATGGCAGGTAGACACAGGTACTAATTCCACAGAAGATGTTCTTGTTATTAAGGCTGAAGTCCTGACACCTGACGAAGCTTATGCTGTCTCAGTTAATGGTAAGATTCCTCTCTCAAAGTCTTAGCTCTTGAGATTATTTAGAATGAATAATTTAGAATTTCGAACATTAAACGGTATCTTCATATTTTGGGATAACACTCAACAGAATCTAGTTCAGTTTCTGAAACCTCAATAAACAAAATTGATCAGTTTCTAATTCTAAATGTCACCAAAAAATAGTTCATTCCGAACATGGACGTCATCATTCACTGTTAGACACAATGCTAGAGATTATTTAGAATAAGAGAAACCTGAAAATGAAAGTTGTCATTCTCTCTAGAATACAATGATAGAGATTATGTAAAATAAGGAAGTCACGTTTGTATACATAATATAAATATTACTGCTTTATAATGCTATCAACAGTTAAAGGTCAAGTCCAGCCAATTTTGACAAAAATGTATTATTTTCCAAGTGTATTTGGAAAGACAACTGACTGTCACATTTGCAACCGAGAAAGCATAGCTGTTAATTACTTAATTTAAACCCTGGAAATGTGATGGCATTGTTCGCAGCTAGGGTAGGCCTGTCTCGTCGTGGCTGTCCCCTCGTGGATGTGCTGGTTGATAATGTTACGTAAAATCAAACGCGATCTACCGTTTCTTGAGACTACAGCGAAACAACAAGAAAGGATATAGTGTTTTCATACCGCTATATTACAATAGGCGCTTATATAACCAACTGCCCGCGTGCCTACACATTTGTTGAGCTTCTTTCTGCAAACTGTATTAAGTCTTAAAAATATGGAAAGCAACTGAATGGCAGCCCCTTACCAACCAGCAAGGACTTACCTCTTATAACATCCAGACCTATATACATGATAGAGCGCCACTTTTTTTTTGTACATTAAATGCGCTCTACACATCAATTCAATAATGCGATTGGAGAATTTTTTCCCACATACCTATATAATTTTCAACCTTTTACAGGACAAGACAAGAGAATATCGACTAAACTTCATTATTTCCATCCTTAATTTTAAATAAACAAAACGACTATAACATTATTGTTAATGGGAGATTACGCTTATAGCTATGTTTGATGTTGATATATATTTTTTTTAAGCCTTTATCTCGCAAAATGATATCTCCATATACATATTGGAGTATTTCAGTGAATTTGTTTCTTGTACATATGTATATACGTAACTGCAGGGCATTTCAATAATAATGTTTTACAGTTATATGGAGGCAGGGCCAAGTTTACATATCCGGTCGTCTGAAAGCACTCGAAAGCTCCAGGCTCACTTGAGGACTCCCAGTACCTTAGACCAAAAGCCAAATAAAACATTTTAGTCGGAAAATGGCCTATGCGATTATCTCAGAGGTGCAGATAATTGCAGCAAGATATCCTGCATTATGTTGGCATGAAAACAATTGAGACCAAGGATCGCTCGGAACAGTGAAGTCCATCGGCTCATCCATGAGAGGACTGACACAAGCTGGATATATTTGCACTGCGAACAATAACGTCACTTTGAGTGTTTAGATTAAATAATTAACGGTTATGCTTACTCGGTTCCAATAGGTTTTTGTCGAAATTGGCTGGACTTGTCCTTTAACATACATGTTATTGTATTCTGTGTTGTCAGCTTTTCTCCTTTTCTATATTGCTCATAACTGGTCTGTGGAGCCATAGATGATATATGATGTCAGTAAAAGTATACTTAAAGAAAATGACCCAATGTTGCCAAATGTGACACAATCTAAAGTCTTTCTAAATTTGCATTGAGAATAATGAATTTTGCGGGAATATATTTGCAAAAAATAATGTAACAATCATAGTAACAATTTAAGAAAAAATAGGGAATATGTAGTAGGGAATATGTGAATCAGGGAATCGTCAGTAGGGAATATGTGAATCTCATTGCCAGGGAAACGGGGGTCAAAGCTGCCGTTACGCCGCAAAATTTTGGCAAGGCAATGGCAAAAAAAAACAAAACACATGGATGAAAGAAATTCCTGTATCATACCTGTTCTTAGGTCAAGCAGTGAAGGTCATAGCAGATATTTTTTTTTTAAAGTTTGACACCACTGTCACTAACAGTTCTACTTAGTGGTTGTGGTAATAATGTGCACTTTATGATTTTGTTAGGCACCACAGCTGATGGAGTGACAGGATCTGCTGAGTTGATTTTCGGTACCACCCCATTGCTGACAGCAGGCCAATGTTATATCAACCCAACCGTAGGCTACGCTCTGACCACCCAGTTCACCATTCAATGCGAGAACTTTTTGTCGGAGACAGCTTTAATGTACTTCATCTACATGTCATTGTATAAGGAGAATGATTATACTTGTGAGTATGCTTGGTACTAAGAGTGGCTGTTTGGGCAGGAGCTTTTTGTACCCTGGTGCTCAGAGCTAAGGGCATCAGGAAACCGTTTTTTTGTGGTGTCCTGTTTTGAGTCCTGTCCGTGTCCTGCGGTGTCTTTGTCTGTGGGCAGTGTCCTTGAAAGTGGTTCCTTCACCTGTTGGACTGACACCCTGTCATATGATTGAACTACATTAAGTACAGTGTAAAACACAAATCAATCAAATTTCATATAAACTAAGACTATGGTGAGACTTGTAAGAAAGCTTGTTCCATTATAATATAGTCAACCCAATACCAAGTCAGCAAATGTTTTCTGCAATGCATTTTTGGCGTAACCTGGTCTCAGCTGCGTGAACCTTTGTTTAGCATTCTTTTAGCTTACATTCATGTATGTCCATGTTAAAACCTGTTCCTCACAATGCCGAAAGTGACATGTCAAATCAGAAATTCGCCATCTTTTCGCAAATTGACCCATGGCTTCACTTATAATGCCTTACGACAAACAACTGACAACGTAGATGTGCTTGGAGGCTATTTGAAGTATAAAAGTACAAATTCAGAGTGTGATTGTGTTTATAATTTATGACAAAACTTATTATTATAGTGAGCAAATTTTGTGCTTTAGGCATGATGTATTTTGTGATCATGTTTCCTTAAAAAAAACATGATTATTTGTGTAATTTTGAAGGAAACTTAAAGTAATTTTGGAGAAAAAGCCCGATTCTGTATGTTGTTTAGATTCTGCAGAGGTGCTCTAGATTTAGCTGTCTACAAAATAGTGCTCATGTATGGGACTTATTATAAACTGGAAACTTACACTGTAAATCACATTAACTTAATTGAATTTAAGCATTTAATATTTTGTAAAAAATCCAAAAGAAAAAAAAATAATTTGAAAAACTATTTTCAAGGCAGAATACAATTATATGAACAGCAAAAAATGACAAATTATGCTAAAAAAACCCCAAGAACACACAAAACAATTACATGTATAATGAAATAACAATCATTCATGGAATAGGATTTTCAAAGTTTAGCATTTTATATAGCACTCCATTATTGATTAAACAGTTGGATTTGTTTGGCAACCTTAATACAGACTGTCCCTATTTCCAATCCTTGAGGTTAGGATGTTTGTTTAAACCAGTTTGACCATTTTTTAAAAACTGGTGTGGATTTTGAGGTAACCTTGTTCTGCAATAAATGGTAGGATTTGAGCATGCGCTTGGGATTGGTGGTGCACATCAGGTCATGTTTATTTAGTGTTAAACGTGATCTCAATTACTGGCCCCTGCAGTCATTTTGTACATGTAGGTCATCTTACGAAGTCAACACCATGTTAACCATCAGTGTGTCGTTGATTGTGCTCATAAAAACTCCCAATCAACACAAGATTTAAGAAATTTAAATTTGGAATTTTGCAATGGCTCAGCAAATGTAAAGCTGATTTTCGTTTGATTTAGATAAATTGTTCGCAAATTAATGAGACTTGCCCCTTTGTCAATCTAGAATTTAATTTTTGTTTTGTGTAAACCGAACACATTCCATATACTCTTTATTTCTAGGGCATTTTTTGACAGCAAGTTACACACCTGTGTTGACCATAGAAATGTTGCCCAGAGGTGTTAAGGATGGTTTTGTACATCACCTGTTACTATATGTTGTGAACCAAGCTGGAACAAGTGTCTCCTTTATCATGAAGGTCACAGTAAGTATCGTTAAGGCTTCAATTTATGCCATAATTAATTGCCTATTGCAATTTGTTCAATGGATTCAATGATGATCCACCTTATTTCTAATTTACAGCAGGTAGTTTTTGAGTGGTCCTGTACTACTGGTATTCTAAGCTAATGATCATCGGGAAGCTGAGCTGCTGTGGCATGATGGGTTTTCAGGTGTTTCTGTGCCGTCGGTGCTCTCTAGTTACCTTTAGGGGCAAAGTCTGAATGAAACAAAAGCAATTGTGTCCATGTTTCTGTAAAGAACATAGTCAGTACAGCAAAGCCCATACAGCTATTTATTTGTTTTTTTTTGGAAATAAACAGGTGGTTGGTTGGGGACGTGGGAGATTCCTCTGCTCATGTGCTCTCTTAACTATGGGGCATCAGTAAACCAAGTTTTTGTGGTGTCCTGTTTTCGTCCAGTTATGTACTGTGGCCTCTTCTGTGTTGTCAGCTTTGTTTGGCCTCTCCTGTGTTGCCAGCTTCATTTGGCCTCTCCTGTGTTGCCAGCTTCGTTTGGCCTTTTCTGTATTGCCAGCTTCGATTGGCCTCTTCTGTGTTGTCAGCTTTGTTTGAGGTGGGCTCCTTAATCACCCACCCATTGGGCTGACTTACTTCCAAGGCTGCCAAAGTACATCTTATAACCCCAATCAAATAAACATACAATTGCAATATTGCATGATTTGCAGTATGAATTAATACAGTTTTAAAGGGCTTGACTTTCTCACATTCAGAATGCATGTGATGGGTGTGTTTTTAAGTTAGACATAATGTAGTTTTGAGTGACACACATTACTTACCAAACTATTGTAAATGCTATCATATTTACATATAACATATAACTAAAAATTTATACCCTGCTTTTTACAGATTATGATTGGCGAAAGTTCAGAAAATATCAGATTAATAAAAAGCTATAAAGAAATAAATTCTAGAATCCATGGTATCCACTGATAAGTTTTGCATAGTACAAGAATAGTGTTACTCTAAAATATCTAAAAATTATTGTAAAATATTTTGAAGTAAAGTACTTAAGAAGGACATTTTTATTTATTTATTGCAGTGTGTCTCAATGTTTGGTAATCCGTTGAAAGTGCTTAATGATTACATTTAGTATGGTCTATAAACACAAAGTTAATACAAAATACTAACTCTAAAGTGACTTCACATTTAATGGTTGTGTTAAAGTCGCTGTCTACTGTTGGAATACAGTGCCGTCATTCAAGTGATATACCCCTGAGCATAACGTTAAACAATAAGCAATCAATCAAATTTAGTTTAGAGATATCTATACATTACAGCTGGTAGAAACTTTTGTAGTAAAATGATTTCTGCAAAATTACTGAAAGTTTATCTCCTTTGAACAAAAATACATATACAGTATTAGGATTAAATTGTTTGAGCGGCATTCAACATGACGTTAACTACGTCACAATAGTGTTTCATTGTTCTTATTGTTATCTATATTAAACGGTTTATTTTAAAATGTATATCATTCGCTTGATAACGGTCTCAGGACAGAGACCGAAATGTCGCTTTGCTTCAATAAAGAAGTTGGAATCCATAAAGTTATGTCTTCCAGTATTAGGATTGCATAATATTTTTTTAAATTGACACTGTTTCATCAAGTTCAACACAATATGATATATATAAATGATATATTCATGTAACATCATATCAGGTTTATGATCTTGTTGGATTTTCAGTCAAATGACGGCTAATTGTAGAATTGTTCCGTCTCTTGAAACTCTAGGGTTCAAACAGTTTAGGATTAGGCTCATAAGGTAGTGTTTGGTTACTCTAGGGTTCAAACAGTTTAGGATTAGGCTCATAAGGTAGTGTTTGGTTACGGGTACCGTTTATGGTTGGCTCTAGGGTTTGTTGTTGTGGGTCAGGAATTCTATTGAAAAGTAACGGACTAATTTTATCATCTGTCCCAAAGCTTTTCCTTTGTTATACACAGAGCTTATCATTTGATATCATACTAATTAAATAATAATAATTAGATTGTCAGAATTAATGAGTCATAGTTGATAGTTTGGTCCTGATATTTATAACTGTTTTAAGATTATTGAACAAAAGCATATGTACGGTTACTAATTTAATATATACTATATAATATGACAGGTGTTACCTCTTGGAGAAACCACGGATTGGAAGCTGATGAGTTTGATCATGGGGTCTGATGATGAAATCGGTGATTTGGATTTGGCTGTCATGCTGGAAATACCATCAGGTAGCTACAGGTATTTTAGAGAAACCGTGCAGTGAGTGACACAGTGTAAAGCATTGGGCATATGCAGTTCCTCTTCTCTTTCCTAACTGACACATTTTCTTGAGTCCGTCATAAATCTGGAGATCCCAGTGTGGTTTAACTGAAAGTACACTGCTAAAAAACAAGCACCTTGATAAACTTAAGGTTTAAGTTGTAAAAGAAAAGTATCTGGTATAAATAAAAAAAACATTTTTTTTTTCGAGAAATATAATATTGTTTTGACTGGATATTTGAACTTTTTCAAACAGTCATCACAATATTGAGATATATGAGTGAAATAACTTCAGTTTACCATTATTGGAGATCCAACAAGGCAAGAAGTGGTTTGTAGGGTAGGGGCGTCCAATGCCCTGAGGTTGGTTGCTGAAAAGTGTTTAAAGTGCAAACCAAGGTTGTTTGACATTACGTCCCAATATAGTTTGGTTCAACTTTTAAACAACCAAGTCTTCGTTCTAATCTACATGTATATGAACCAAGGGGCATCAGGAAACCTGTTTTCTGTGGCGTCCTGCTATTCATCCTGTGGTTGTCCTTGTTGCCAATGATGTCTAATTGGTTTTTGCTACCCTTTCTTCTGAAATGTTGTCATACAAGTAAATGGGCTAAAATGGCCTCAAACCCCAATTAAATATGTCAGTGATGTGAAAAAGATTTCTAAAAGTAATAACATACACCATAATCAAAGCTTGACATACAACCTGTCACCATACCTAGTAAGGTTTCAGCAGCTCTCTGATGAATAAGTCAAATAAATATATAATGTTTTTAAAAATGTCATTTCGTTTCAATAGTAAAGCAAGAACATGACATTTAATGAAAATTTAAGCTTACCTGTGGTTTGTGTGATGCTTTGGTGCCATCACAGAATGACAACCCCTTACAATTTGCATAATTTCACAAAAACACAAATGCTCAAATCTAAAATTCTTGTAAAACAATACCCACATTATTTTAAATAAGTTCTGTCCTGATATACAATTTGCTTGAACTATGCATGGATGTATTAAGATATGGGTGTAGAATTACAAACCGTGATGGGTTATTTCAAGTTTTATAACTTTTTGTATCAGAGATTACAGAGTTGATGACCTCCATGGTGCCAGAGTTAAATGCTGTAACAGCTGAAACGGGAAGCATTGGAACTAGGACAGAGGTGAGATAACAAAATACAAAATATATATTCATATCTTAAGAATTTTGACCTATTCAATGACTGTTGGAGTCATTGTAAGGTCATTTATTTAAAACAATTGTGTTTTATTTTCTTCAAGAGGCATATAGAAGTCGAGTCACTTGGAATAACATAAGATATTATGGATAAACAACTTTTGGTATATTTTCAGCGCAACGTTTCGGCCAAGATGCTAAGACTGTTTTCAAGTAATAACTTCAATCATTTACAATCATTGCCTAAAAACGGTATTGCGCTGAATATATACGTTGTTTATCCGTAATATATTATTTTATTCTGATTGTGTTATATGTAACATTTCCCTAAAGAGTTTTTTCGGAAGGATGTTTTTTAACACAGATGATTATAGAGTAGTTATGGTTACGGCAAACGAATGTCCTGAATTTATGAACGGTTATTGTCAGCAGTGACAAAGTAACTGGCATTTAAATAATAGAAATACTAATGTTTGAGAAAATGTGGCAAAATTATGCCAAATTAAAATTTGTATTTAATTGCCGTTGTTGTATCTTTCAAATGATAGTTACATTTGTTAAAACTGTTCTCAGATGCGTGAAAAGCTGATGCGTGTGTTGTCCCAGACAAACTCCACCAATGACGAGCTGATCCAGCCCATGTCCTATCTGGTGGATGGACTCTTGCAAACAGATAAACTCGGCATCTCTGCTGATATGATAGTAAGAAATCTGGATCTTTATACGCCCGATGAAAATCGAAAACTATAAGTCCTATCTTCATGAAACTTGGTGAACATATTCACCATCAACAGTAGTTGTGCCTTTTGCTATAACGGATTCACCATTTTTTTTTTTCTCACTTATTTCTATGGATACAAAGTTGGACTTAATTACAATCAGAAGTAAATTTTCTTTCCAGAGCATAACACAAAAACTATAAGGCTTATCTTTATGAAACTTGGTGAACATATTCACCATCAACTGTAATTGTGCCTTTTGCTATTACCGATTCAGAATTTACACGGTATAAAAAAAATCATGGATACCATGGTATGATTGGTATCCAAATCGATTTCCTTGTATTTGCATACTTCCTTAGAAGATGGCATGTTGCGTACCATAATTTGATTTTTCTTTTAAGGGTCTATATCGCATCCCACGAGGTCGTATGTTGGGTTTACTAAAACTCTTGTTTATTTTCTGGTCAGAGGAGTAGCTTCGACTTCTGTCTACATTAGCTTCTGCGAGGTAGCACAACATAGACAATAATATTCTGAGGACGAGCTCATTTCTTTACAGTGGATGGTTGGGTGGGAGCCTTCTGGACCTAGGAGCTCTGAGCTAAGGGAGCAGATTTGTTGTGGTGTCCTGTTCTTTGTCCAGAAAATTTATCGTTACTTCTCCTGTATTGGGATTATTTGAGTGGTTTCCTCAAGCGATTGGGCTGACTTGTCGCCATATGAGTGAAATTACCTTAATATTATTAAGTATGGCGTAAAACCCCAACCAGACAACCAAAGAAACCATTTCTTTACATACACATGTTCACAAAACTGGTACAAAAATGTCATTATTAAAGAGAAAAAGACTCATAAAAATTTTGATATTTTAAAATATTTTATTTGTTTGTAATTTTCAAAATGTTGTGATGACTGTGTTGTGTACTATATTTTAATAGTATATGACAGCTTAATGACAAGGAGGAGATAATTGACACTAATATATAGAACAAGAGAAACTACAAACAACTGCCACTTAAATAACAAAGGTAGAAATTGTTCCAGTACATGGACAGGGCTTTAACTTTTTAAAATATTGTTTGTATACAGTTAAAAAATATAATGGTTTCTTTAATTGGGATTTGATGACAGGATGATAGTGCTAACTTGACTGAAACTCTGACGAAAAGATACACTGACTTCCTGGAGATTTCCACACCGGGTCAAGGGGAGAAAACTGCAGAGTAGGTGTCATTTTCTCAGTAGGCCATCTCGGACTTGAAATGACAAGAATTAACAGATGCAATGAAAAGTATATGTATATAAAAGAATCAAGGTGGACACGTGCAGAATTTTCTTTTTCTACATTCATTAATAAAAGAAAAAAAAAGCACTGAAGGAACATTATCTTTCCAAAAAGAAAAACACTTCAGTGACTACACATCTTATGGTTGTGTTAAGAGTTGCTGTCGGCTGTTGGAATACAACTCCATCATATAAGTGAAATACAGTTGAGCATGGCGTTAAACACAAATCAATCAATTAATCTTGTTTTTATATTAATCCAAAATATGTAATTTTTGATACTAATTGAGCCAGTCTCACTCAGGATGTCTAACATACATTGTAATTACCATGTTGTCCATGTTACGGTCTGACATATGAATGTAAGCTATCATTAAGGCATGCTTGGTAAATCTGGCCTTAGTCTTAGATGTATTTTACGTGGTGTAATTGCTATGTTGTTTTAAGTAAATAATTCTTATAGACATCTACCTGTAAAGTTCATCTGATTTATACTCATACAGGAACTGAGCTTAGACTAAGGTATTGAAGAATAATATACTATAATTGTCCATGTAGTACATGTATGTCATGTTTTTATCATTGAATGGCAGATGGTTGGCAGGAGCTTCTCATGTCCTGGTGCTCTCGAAGCTAAGGGAGCTGATTTGTGTATCAGTGTAGTCCTGTTTCCAGTCCTAGTCTGCTGCCAGTGTGGTCAAGAGTGGGTTCCTTCACCCAATTGGCGGGCACGTCTTCATATGAGTGAGAAAACCTTATGAACGGCGTAATGAGAGTGCAACATCTAGTTTTTGGCCCTTTGGTTATTGTATAAACATACAAGTGTTATAAATTTTGCTTCTATTGATTTATTGTCAATGTTGTGTTGTACAGATTTCTGTTGAGTGGTATAAGTAGGCTGAGGAATACTGTCAGGGCTCAAGCCGCGGATGATATACAAACTTCTGGAAACAACGCTCTCGATTCATTGACTAGGGTGGGTCATTTTTTTACTGTTATATTTTACAGTTAAAACACCAGATTTGCAAGCTATTTCACGAGTGGTTTACATGGGTGGAGCTTAATAAGCGCTGGTGCTCTCTGAGCTTAGGGGTACAGGGAGCCAATTTGTTGTGGTGCCCCGTTTTTGTCCTAACTGTATCATGGCGTCTTCTATGTTGATACACTTATATGAGTGACATAGCCTTGAGTACCCCAATCAAACAAACAAACAGTATAAGCTTTTTTATCCATAAAGAATATCTTTATTATCTATTTTATTGGCCATAAAACACCAGTTTCAATGAAATCAAATAAAACAATGATTAAAGTGAGTTGCTCTCTTGCTCAGTGGATAAAGCATTTCCCTGTTCCCCAAAACACACTCAAGCATTGTTGGCGTGTAGGTGAAATATGTATACTTAATGACTTAAATACCAACCAGGTATTAAATAAAACCCCAACTGATACTTTGTCCTTAAAAATGCAGACAAGTCACGGCTTAATTGGGTATCTGTTAAAATTTCTAAAATATTCTAGTTACTGATTACTCAAATTCCTTCAACATTCTAACTGACTGATTTAATTTTATTCCTTTTGAAAATTGCTGAATACCTTTTTCACTGCTTTTCATTTGATTTTTAAAGCAAACTCACATTAATAATTGAATATGCATCATGCATGTATTTTGTCGTATATCAGAAAAAGGAGTTGTCTGATGACACCATACAGGAACAGAAGAGCGTGTTACTGAAGTTAGCTAAACACAAGTACCCCGGCGAGGAAGTGAGTAGGTTTCAAGGCGATGAGGCAGTGTTTATGGTGCGACGAGACACACCCTTATCACTAAATCAAGAGAAAGTGATAGATCCTATACTGAGCTTGGGGGGTGTGAGCATTCCGTGGAACATCAAAGTCTTAACAGGTCAAGATATAACCGAGGTGAAAACTGAGGTGAGCATGACAGGCTATCATGGTACGTTTATCATAAATTTGAAGAATCGTGATGAGAACTAATGCGATGGAAAGTTTCAATGGAATCTTAGATGTCAAAGAGGTGATGATGGGGTGTATAAAGTAGAGGATAAATCTATGATAAAGAAGGGAGAAAAAGAAAAAAAATGCAGTTCTTTTGGAAGGAAATTGGCCCTGACCATAAGTTTCAATGAATATCAATTTTTGGAGAAGAATAAATATTGTTGTTAAATAATTTATGTGTATTAATAGCAAGCCTTTAAAATCTAGATTTACATTATAGGCATATCAGCAAATGTAAATAAATAAGTAAATATTATTTACGTTCATTTCCCACCAGTTATGTTTAAAAGCTCATCAATCTCTTCAAAATCTTGCATACATATGTGCTTTATGACAACCTTTAACAGCCAGGCCCACTCATTTTGGTCACACTTAATGGAGGGATAACTCTAGCTACCAAAGGGAGATAACCTACTTTGCTTTGAGTAACAATGTTTTGTTATTTACATTTTACATCAAGCATTCACTGCATTGGATAGTGGTCCACATACAATAAAAACTAGACGCTGGAGATTTAAAAAATCATGAAAGTTGATACAAAACCTAAATAAAACAATTTTTGCTCAAACAAAATTTTGTTTTGGACTTTATCAGACTGTAATTAATGTATTATGCTCTCTGTAGGTGATCTTGACAGAATATGACCCGTTCCCTTGGGGCGGCACTGAGTTGGGTGCTCCAGTGAATCAGACCAGTGTTAGCGTGTCTCTCACGACCAAAGAGCATGGGGAGATAGAAGTAACAGACCTTGATACTCCCATGGATGTCCTAATACCTATCAACAGTGAGTTCTTATATTTTTGATTTGACACAATACATTGCCTCCTGACATGGTATGTATATGTTTGAGATATATTATTAACATTGTATAACACTTTCGGTTTTTTGTCCTGTATTTGATATCTCCGGTTTTGAATTTGAGAGCCTTTTTATCCCATTGGCTTAAATGTCATTCGTGTATTCTATCAAAAAGAAAAATAATCTAACAACATCTTACAATTAATCTTGCTTCTGCCACAGAAACTTTACCATGCCAGAACAGAAACTTTACCAAGCGAGAGAAGAAACTTTACCATGCGAGAATCTGTGTGTTATGATGAATATCTCTCGAGTCTGTTAATTTAAACAACATCACGAGTTGAAGGAGAGTGATTATTTAAATTAAATTCGAGTGATATCAATCATTATTCACAGACTTTACTTTTTCTCACACTACATTTTGAAGGCAATTTTCGTGTACAAGTCTATGCATTTTGGGGTGATTGATATGGATACACATTCTTGTGCACGTGCTTCTGACAACATCATAGATAGATGCAGAGTTCTGTACCCTTATTGGTCTACTGTGTAATCCATACATATTTATTGGTTTTAACTTGTCAAATTGATTTATTTTCAATTCTGTTTGGTAAATTGAACTTTCAGAGATATTTCATGTTTCAAAAATGCCCACCAAGTGCATTAGTAAAACGTCAAAGCTAATTTTATTTGTCAACGACGGTAGCAAGATGGCGGCCAAATTCGAAAAATTCCGGCCCGCAATCACTCGACTTTTGTTTTGAAATTACTGCAGCATAGCAAGTTTTTCACACTTAGAAGTTACTTCAAATAAAATATTTTGATAAAAACTACACAAAGAATTGGATAAAATGTATAATAAGTATCGAATAA